>UFQX01000979.1:0-113954 GCA_900497675.1 Arapaima gigas
CTAAGACTTTTGCACAGGGCTGTACATCTCCAAGACCTTCTGTAGAATCATTCGCGTTGCACATTCTCTTTCTCAGTTCCCAATACACATCGAATGAATTTTAAAATTCCAGTCGCTTATTATTATGTTATCCATTAACTGCTCGTCCTGACGCCGTACAGTACGAATCCTCTGCCTAAGACTTTTGCACAGTACTGTACTTTAGCAGTTAACTTTAGTTATCATAACACAAGTTCCCCTTCAGCAACTGTGGCACAGCATGCACTAATTCAGCCCTTTCGTACCTTTTACACACCTTATACTTCACTACTTCCAGACAGAACAAGCACATGTGACCGTGTACCTGCTGCTGCTGCCAACAGGGTCTGCTTACAGAGGGAAGTGGGAGCAACCTTTAACTCTGTGCGTGTGTGTGTGTGTGTGTGTGTGTGTGTGTGTGTGTGTGTGTGTGTGTGTGTGTGTGTGTGTGTGTGTACGCACCTGACAAAGACAAAGTGGACAAGACACAACCAGAAACTGCTCAACCTGCAACACCCATCCCCAGCTGTGGACCACACACAGGCTTCCCAGCATCCCCTAGGAAGCAACACGGGCATAAATATCAAGAAGAGCCAAGAGCACTCAACTGCATACAGGCATTATTATACAACTGTTTACATACAGACTAAATTCATCAAGGAAAACAATGCAGGAAGCGTCATGCTCACCAAAGAAGCTCATGCAGCATCTCAACTCCTGGGCTGCCTGACTTGATGTGGGTCTGACTCCTGTTCTCTCTTTCTCTGTGTGTGTGTGTGTGTGTGTGTGTGTGTGTGTGTGTGTGTGTGTGTGTGTGTGTGGAACTTTTGCAAGTTCTCCCGTTGTTTCCGTAGCTTTCCTCCAGGGACTCCGTTTTCCTCCTACAGTCCAAAGACGAGTGTTCCAAAGTGAATTGATGAGTAACTGGCAGGAGGACGGTTGTTGAGAGTTAAGAATGATGTACCTTTGTAAATCATCATGAATGAAGGTGTCAGCTAAAAACTGCAGAGTAATTGTTGCTCATTGCTTTTGGAGGGGTGGGGGGCAGCATGTGTCCTAAATGAATAAACATAAATGCAAATTTTTTCTGTCTCTTACCTGTCAGGAGGCACGTAAAACCCAAATTTGGTTTTCAGAAAAGAGCATTTTTCACAATGTGCCTCGATTTATTCACAGGTTAGGATCTTTGGAAAACATCAGATAAAACCAAAATGAGCTGAAATTTTCCTGCAAGATTATTTATTTATTCAATTTTCATAAACACTACAGAGAATCCATCATTTCGACGGCCCACTATACCACAAGCACGAGACTATATGCAACAGGGGTTCTGCAAGATGGTGGATGTGCTGTGCAGGAATGCTGTACCATTTGAAAATGACTGGTTTGCGTTGCTGCATGTTGGATGACTGCAGTGTTGCTGCAAACAGCCCTTTTCTTCCTCATCCCAAAGATGCTCAATAGGGTTGAGATCTGGGGACACCGCAGGACGCCGAAGCAATGAAAACTCACTGTCATCTTCCTGGAAGCATTTTTTGACAATATGTACCTTGTGACGTGGTGTGTTGTTATGCTGGAAGTGTCCACCTGAGAGGTCTATACTGTAGCCATGAAGGGATGAACTTAGGCAGCAATGAGGTTCAGAGGTACCAGCAGGTAGCAGGAGCCCTAATGCGTTCCAAGCAAACATCCCCCACGCTATCCCACCACTACCACAGGTCCGTACTGTTGACACCGACCAGGATGGCTCCATGGTCTCATGTTGCTTGAGCCAAATTTTGATCCTTCCAGCAGATTAACGCAAAAAGAATCTCAATTTATCCAACCAGGCAACTTTTTTTCTACTTTTTAGCAATCCGGTTTAGACGTTCCTCAGCCCACTGGAGACTCATTTTCTTGTTCTTCGCTGACAGCATCGGTATCCAATATGGTCTTCAGCCTTTGTAGCCCATTAGAGACAAAGTCCGATAAGTTGTGCAATCTGAGATGACGTTTTGCTCAGCGGTGTTGAATTCAGATGTGAATCGCCTGGTTGTGGCCGTCCGCTTGCATCATTCTCGCCGTCGTCCTTTGGACCTCTCTGATCTACGAGCCATTTCCGTCCGCAGTGTCGCCAATCACTGGCACTTTTTTTGCTTTCCACACCGCTCTCCGCAAACCCTTGAAGCGGTCGTGCGCGAGAAGCCCCGGACAGCAGCCATTTGGGAGATGCTACAATCGATGCGCCTAAATCCAGCTATCATGTCGTGTTCAAAGTCAGTTTGAAGTTTTGGCCGTTCCAACGGTCTACAGTTTGTATGAAGGCGGTGGGGAACACCTAACAAACACACTTGAGTGTATTTCCCATATGCAGGAGCTCAGTCACACCCACCTCAGGATTGCATATAACTCAGACTGGTCTGGATCCAGTTGCTGCCAGAAGCTCCTGTTTCTTTTCTTTGTGTTACACTATGTGTCTAGTGTCTTCAGTAAAAGACTTGATATATATAAGGCAGGTGTGCAAGGCAAATATTATTGTTACGTTGCACAGTTTCACTCGTGAGATTTAATGGAAAAAGTAGTTTCAGCTGGTGAACGTAGTCCAAAAAAGTCCACGGTTGCGTGGTGTTAACTGGGCGATGACTGTATGATGAATGAAGAGAAAGATCTGGGTATGTTCAGAAACAACTGGGTTTCTTTTTCTTGCATTTTAGATTAAAACTAAACTAAACGAGGAAAGCAGCGTGTTCATAAGGAAATCGGTCGTTCAGGCCGTGGCTCTCCCCGTGCTTTCTATCTTAACGCAGAATGGCTTCAGATTTCTTGTGGTGTTGGTGTTTTTTTTTTTTTTTTCCCCTGCAAGTTTATTTGTTTATTATTATTTATTTATTTTTAAGTGTCTGTTTTTGACTTTCAAAGAGTGCACTGTCAGCACTGTGACTTAGCAACTCATTAAAAACATGCAGATTTTTGTCCGCTAATAACCCTATTTATTTTCAGCATTTGAAGGCTCTCTTGAAACGTCCTAGAAAAAAAGTAAAAAAATAACACCTATACCCCCGTATCTGAGCTCTCGGTTTCCGAATTCCCAATATAATGAGTGTCGTATATTAGCACCCGTCTTGGTGTTCAAGTAGAGAAGTCCCTGCATAACAAGTTTTATGAGAGAGCAGCTGAAGCGCATCAGAAAAGGAGTGGAAATTTGCCCGAGTGCGAAGCCACGTGGCGTCCGTGTTGTCAGGCTTTGCCTCACGTGGCCCGTGTTCAGGTTCAGTTGGCGCTTTTGTGGTTTTATTCGCTTCTGTGCAGTTCATTACAGCAACCCCCCCATTACAGCGGGTAAACTTGTTTATATTGTTTTTCTGTTTTATATCGTTTTCATTTCCTCATTTTCCCAGTAAATTTCCTTGCTAAATTTTGGTTGGTAGTACTATCAATAAATTTATGATGCTAAACAAAAAGTGACTCCATATAAACACGTAAACCCACATTAATTACCTCATGAACTGTGTTGCAAGTGTTTTTTTTTATCACACTGAAATGTTATTTTGGAGAAATTATTTGGGAGATGAATCTGGAACCAACTGTAATTTTCCCTCATAAGAAATAACGAAAACGGCCTCCCAATGTCCGAGTTGGCGACGTTTGCGAGGTTTCCTGGAACTGATAACGTTTGGGTACCAGGGAATAGGCTTGTACGCTCGGGTCCTGAGTTTATTCAGGTTAGTCTTGTTTAAGAGAAATCAAAGCTGCATTTCGCTTCTGTATCGTAACAGTAATGTGGTTATTGCGTTGGGTATTTGATCAGATGCTGCTCAGGGACCTCGGGGTTTAGTTCCGACCGAAACTTTTACGACTGTCTATATATCGCACATGGAGATATAGAAGTGCGATTAATTTTACTCCCGCATGTTACGTAACGGTTTAAAACCAACAATGGCTGCAGTTTAGAGGCTGACGGTTAAGATTGTGGCTCAGCTTCGTTTCTCCAGGGGGGCAAAGGTTGCGTTAATTCTTTTGACCTGCGGAACTTCCTACGACTTAAAAGAAAGATTTACGAGGAAACGTTGCCGTTGAGCGTGGATCCAATTAACGCTACACGTTCGTCTAATCTGAGTTATGTTGCCTTCAAGGTATTCGCATGCTCCTTTATCAGTTATTGCTCCATTTACAAGTGGTGTCCTTAGTGACATTATGGATATGCAGTAAATTGTTATGAGGATCAATTTACAAGGCTAATTAAAAACATTTTGACATTTATACAAAGTAGGATTACATGTCACAAGCAGGCTAACGATAACAACGCAGCTGCCAAAGTCTTGGTGAGGTGGGTGGTTTGCGGACTCGGAGAAGCTGGTAACGTGTAGAATTTCATCATCTCAGAATCTGCTCTGAGCACTTTTTAAAAGCCACCGAGTTAGCAGCGACAATTAGGTGTTTTGGCACGTCAACAATAAGACAACAGACACAAGTGGGATGAAATGAGAGCAGATCTCCGGTAGGCGTACAGCTCTGTCACGTTGTGCGCTTCACACCCCCAGCGCAAGAGGATCACAGAGACGGAGCTTATTTAAATTCCCCGGCGGCCGCTGCCTCTTCCAGGGCCGCTTCAGCCGGCCAGCAGGTTACAGCTCTAATCTTCTAGCCTGCAGAAGTAGTGTGTATGCATGCGAGTCCCTGCTACCGAAAACTGTTTAGTTGCTGGAAACCAGCAATTGCCCTTTACTGACCTTTTGCTGTATTGATCCCCCCCCCCCCCCCCCCCCCCCCCCCCCCCCCCCCCCCCCCCCCCCCCCCCCCCCCCCCCCCCCCCCCCCCCCCCCCCCCCCCCCCCCCCCCCCCCCCCCCCCCCCCCCCCCCCCCCCCCCCCCCCCCCCCCCCCCCCCCCCCCCCCCCCCCCCCCCCCCCCCCCCCCCCCCCNAAAAAAAACAAAATTTTTCCTATTCCCCCCCCCCCCCCCCCACACACACTCTCTCTCTCAAATAACTCCTGTTGGTGTTTCGACGCATATTTCTCCCCAAAATTAATCCTGTTGTCGATCAACCGAGCAATACGAATAGCGATGGAGAAACATAACATTGTGTCCGGATCCGATTACCTTGTGCAAAGAAATCGGAACTCCCCGCGTCATTCCTGCGCGCAGCATGATTTTAGGAATTTTTAAAATCTGATTTCTCTGCAGCGTAACCCGAAACCTCGACATCGGAATTAAAGCATTAACTCCTGTTCGAGGTATTGTGCCTCAGAAAAAATCGTATTGAGTAAAGAAAACGTAACGTTGTAGAGACCCCCTGCAGGCTGCTGCTCTCTTTCTCCGCCGTGAGATGTTTTCCCCTGCAGTGAACCGAATGTCGGCCTTGAAGGCACTTCGTAATGTTCTTAAATAATGTGTTTCTTTGCAGCCGACCCTCATTTGTGACATTTCTCAGGTTTCCGTTTTAGTTTCCATGGCAAAGAATTTCCTTGCAAGTCTGTGCCTTTCGCGGGAAACCGTTTTCCGCACTTTCGAGGCGATTACCAGCTAACTGACGTTTGTTTTATTCCGTGATTTCGGCGCACGGTTGTAAACAAAGCGCACGTGCTCAGCAAAGGCGAGGGGAAAAGATCTCAGCTACGGCTCATTCTCAGTCGTATTTTTCAGTTTGATGCTTTATTAATGAGCCTTTTTTTAACACCGACAATATTCTACATTACCTGTCACGTCCCCACCCAGAACAATGTTGTAAATTTTGAAAAGCAATTATAAATTATTAAAACATTCAAATGAGGGAATTTAAAATACTTTCGTAAGTGTTTTGTTGTTTATGCCGTGAAATTAACAGCGACAAACTTTCGTGGGACAGAGCCATAGCCATGGCGCCTCCCGGGCAGTGGGTTTGCGCGGTCTTCCTAGTTTCGTGCGGGGTTTCCTCCCACAGTCCAAAGACACGTGTTTGTTGCAGTGAGTCCGAATAGCCCTTGGTGTGTGTGTGATTGACACACACCGGTGTATGTATGCACATTAACCCTGACGTCCAACATTTAGGACAGTTTTCATACTAACTGCTCCTCAGACTTCTCACGACAAAGTGGGTCCCTCCTCGCTGGCGAGGCGTGACACAGCAGCAGCGTGCTGGAATGTGCGTCTATAAGAATAAGCGCACGTCGGTCGAAAGACGTTCTTCGCGGCTCCCTGGGGACTGTGGGCGAGGCCTTTGTTCTCTCGTCTCATCCTCGCCAAGCGAGAGGTTCATTTCCAGTTGGCAGCTTTTACCAAGCGATAAGAACGGACGTTTTCTTGGTGTTTGTGTGGAGAACCTGGTCTCCCTGTTCACCTCATAACTGTGCTGGAAGTCTCACCTGTGGAAAAACCGCTCTTTTTGCTTCCTCTCTGTGTAACCTAATGGTTATTTAAAATTAAAATCATATTAAGAGCTTTAGTTTGAAATTTGATCAAAGTAATGTTTGGATTAACTGAAAATAATTTGATCTGCTTTGTTTATTATTGATAAATATCATTTAACATGTAACTTTTAGGAGTTATCCTGTCTTTATACTGGCGACAATGTTTTATGCCCATTTATTTTCTGTGAATTCAATATGTTCTTCTGAGAGCCATTTAAATAGATGACTTAAGCTACGATGGAAATTGTCTTCTTGCTGACATGGACAGATAAAACACACTATATAAGTGCAACACATGCGACTTTAAACAAGGTTGACTGATGACTTCCAGAGAAGTTTCAACTTGTGGAACAAAACGTAAGTCCATAAAGTCAACTCTGTGGAGCTGAAACCCTCTGGCCGACAAGTTATTCTTTGTACTTTCCGTATAAATTGGTCTTATTGCTGTTCCACCCTTCTGACAAATTAAACACCCCCCCCCCCCAACAGCACAGTAAGAGTCACCTTGACAACTTTCAGCTTCTTTCCATTTCCTGAAATTGTTCAAAACACAGCTATTTAACAGTTCGAATGAGTTGTTCATTTCTTGTATTTTATTGCATTTGTCATCACTTTATGGCCTTAACTGTAACACAACATATTGAAAAATAATAATGAAATAATCACTGAAACATAATGTCTGCCTGGGTCTTCATCACACAGTCCAAAGAGGTGAACTAGTCACTTTAAACTGCTCTGTGTGTGTGTGTGTGTGTGTGTGTGTGTGTGTGTGTGAGAGAGAGAGATGGCCCTGTGACAGACTGGCATCCCATCCACTCCACCATCCTGCCTCCCACTCTGTGCTTCCAAGATACAGTCTGGACCTCTATGATGCTGCAATAAATAAACAAACAGCTGCTGCCAATGTAAGTCTGGAAGTTCCGTCTCTTTTCACTCTGCTTTTACACATATTCTGACCTTTTCTTTGTCATATAAATTTGAATTTATTTCGCAGTAAATTAACAGTTGTGATATGTGCTACATCCCGTGTTTACTGCTGACTTAGCCGTTTGGGCGTGGGTTCGAATCTGGCTCAGTCCAGGTGGGGTTTGCATGTTCTCCTTGCGTCTGTGTGGGTTTCCTCCAAGTGCTCCAGGTTCCTCCCACAGTCCACAGACATGTTTCAAGTTAGTTGGTCTCTCTAATGTGTGTGTGTGTGTGTGTGTGTGTGTGTGTGTACTGGCTTCCTATCCAAGGGGGGTTTCATAGTTTCATGCCCAAAGATTCCAGCATAGGTTCCAGACCACCATGACTTTGCTCTAGATTAAGCAGCTAACAATAATGGATGGATGGCTGGATATATAGTGTTTTTACTGATCAAAGAAAACACATGAACATGCCCCTATAGCATTGTGTGTGTCGGAGAGTTTAGAGAAGACTCGGCACATAGAGCAGAATTCTGAGGCCGGTTCACGTTAACTCCCAACTGTCCTCATTTGGTGGACATGCACAGGCCAGGTACAGGCAAGCTGGGCTGAAGCCTGAGGGAGCGGGTGTGAGAACAGGGCAGCGTGTGTGTCAGTGTGGAGTTGCAGGGTTTGTTTTCCGTTCTTTCTCTTTTGTTTGCCTTCACCTCATGACTTGGAACCATTTACAGCTGAAACCTTGTCATAATGTGTACGTGTTTGTGCTCCTCAGCTCACAGTCCGCCGTCTGTCTGTGTGCATCCAAGTATTAGAACTAAAAATAATGAGCAATATCCAGGCGGCTGTATCCCGCAGAACACCGCATATGTGAAAGCCGAACGTTCTTGTCACTCAGACCCAGCAAAGACTGAGCTGGGGGAACAAACAAATTAGACGGAAAAAGTCATTTGATACTTTTTCCTGAAAAAGAAGCAAATGACACAAAGCGCATGTTCACAGTGGCAGGAACCTCACTTGGTTAAGTAGCACCGGGGGGCCAAACCTCAAATTTTCCTTCAAAATGGTAGCGTAAAAAAATGCAGAAAACCAAAACAAAAGTGTTCCATCTTTTGTATAAACTTTCCCAGGCTCTATTGCTTTAATACACGGAGGTAGCAGAAAGGATGATCGCAAAGAAACGTACATTTGGACACCCCGGCACAAACCTAAAAATGTTTGTCAAGTTTAACCCAGCAGATTCTTCGATTTCATTCCGTCCGGGTTTCAGTGCAGATAATAGTGTCTCCTCGACGCTGCTTTAAATGGCTCTGGTAACAGCGGTCTCTTTTCAAGTCAGATGGTTCCATTTCGTCTCTTAATATGCCGAGCAGTTTCACTCAGCATCGGGACACAGCTTTTGCTCTGGTGTCAACTCTGAATCACGTCGGGTTTCAAAGAGCCCAATGTTCCAAAGCTCTGTCAGATCCAACCTCCCGCTGAGACTTAAGATGGGGGATTTTCCTGTGGTAAGATGCGGAGGTTATGTTAAAAGAACAAGGCCAACGTGTGATGGAATTTCTCTCGGAGATGAGGTCCCTTTCTATCTAAGGTTAGCTACACTCACGAGCTTAATTTTCCAAGGGCACGTGGTGGACGTTCAACCTCATGTGTGGATAATGCTGTAATAGCAGCCACGCTTTAAACACTGGCTAAGAACATGCAGCTGGATTATTAGCCGTTCTGCATATATCTAGCAGGTTTCACGCCGATACACGAGGCAACGTGCAAACTGAGCTCCTTGTTTCCGTCTTTGTCCTGCTGTGCTGCTGTGAGAACTTTCAAGTTTCTTCCGGTTGTCTCCTCCTGTGCTGTTGCTTATGCCTATGTTCGTAATATTCTCCAGAGCGCTGTCAACAGACTAAAGCAGGCCTGTGTGCTAACAACAGTTGGTGGTCTTATTATTATTTTGGCAGCTACAAAGTTTGGGGATTATGGGAATTAGGATGCTTGCAGCGCCAGTTTCAGAACCTCTTGACAGGTTATGGTTTTGAACCGCATCCATGTTGCTTATTTGTGGAAAATGACTGCTGTCTGGAACAAAGCTATGGGCAGCCTTCAGCCCCCCCACCCCCCCTCCAGAAAACACAGACAGTAATTTCAAGGAAATCAGTTTGTTGACATGTGAATGAGTGAAAAGCTTCACCCAGTTGCTCTGCTTTTCACAGCTTGGTTTGATCAGACCACTGCTCCTGTAGAGTGAGGAAAGGAGAGAACATCGCAAAAAAAGAGAACAACTGTGCAATAAAAGATCTGTTTTGTCTGCTGCCGTGGGCCGAGCGGGTGTTTCTCACCTGCGTGTGCCAGGTTTTAACTCCCGACATCCTTTCTGATGCTGACTGTGACCACAACTTCGGCCGAACGCTGCCACACCGAACACCTGCTACTTGAAGGAGTGGGATAAAGGGAGCAGAATGTGGGGCCTCAACATGACCGCACGTCACGACAGAATATGTTGGGTGAACGTTTTCACTGTGGAACGTCAGATTTGGACGTTCCTGTGTGGTGATAGTGAACGTTTCACACACTGGGCCTATTTCAGTGTTGGCCACAAACCTTTCGTTCTTTTGTGCAGCGAACATATGACTCCAATAAATTGCGTAAGGAGCATTTTTTTTTGCACATCAAAGTGTTTGTACAGTACTGTGCAAAAGTCTTAGGTGTGCAACTTCCGTGTCTATTGAGAAGTACAGGTAGATTCTTATCTACCATCAGGGAGGTTTCTGGTTGGTCCCAAATTCATTCTGCAGCCTGAGAATGACCCCAAACACCCAATCTCAGTCATACACAACTATCTTCAGCAACAGATTGTATGGTCCCCACAGAGCCCTGATCTCAACACGATCGAGTCAGTCTGGGAGGACATGCAGAGACAGTCAAAGTCTGCAGAAGAACTGTGGCCGGTTCCTCAAAATGTTTGGAAGAACCTACCGACCTCTACCTTAAACTGCATGCAAGTTTGCATAAGAGAATTGATGCTGTTTTAAAGGCAAAGGGTGGTCCCACCAAATATTGATCTGATGAGGTTTTTTTGTCTACTGCACTTTTTAGAAGGTTTATTGATTAATAAGTATTCATGGCATTATTTTTGGAACCATCCTCGCTTTATAGCATTTTTCCCACAGGTGCCTAAGACTTTTGCACAGGACTGTACATCTCCAAGACCTTCTGCAGAATCACTCACGTCGCACATTCTCCTTTCTCAGTCCCCAATACACATCGAATGAATTTTAAAATTCCATCGCTTATTCTTATGTAATCCATTAACTGCTCGTCCTGACGCCGTACAGTACGGATCCTCTCATCAAACTCGACATCTGCTCTCGCTTTTTCATTGCATTAGATGGAAAACGCAATGATTTAATGCACTAAAGTCAAGCCTAATTACTAAAACTGTTACTTGTTTCACAGCAATTAAGAGCAATTAAAACAGATCAGTCCAAAAATATACTGCATGCCACGTTGTATTAGTCTGTAGTCGTGCGCCGTTTCGGCGTCGCTGCACATTCGGTGTCAGCTCAGGCTTTCCAGCAGAAACCTTTTCATCTATTTCTCCTAACTAGGCTGCCAGGTCTGGAGCCTGTAGCAGACGGGGGGGGTTGGAACAGGGTACATCAGTAGGTAGTGTGTATCAGTACTCTAGACGGGTCTCGCATGGCGGCTGCACTGCCGCTTCCCGTTGAGCCTGGAGGTCTGAGAGAACTTCTGGGAGGAGAAAGAAAAGTCGATATCAACCCCTGAACCCCACTTTGGTTTGCACTTCAAAAGACCTGGCCTAAATGTGCCATATTGTCATCTTCTGTAGCATTCAGCCCCTGTCTTTCTCCTTGTTCCAGACATCTGCGTGCCCTTCCAAGTCCAGCTTGGACTCCCTCCTTCCCTGCGTGCTGTTCTGGATCAGCGTGAGTCCGGACAAATGACCTCGGGGGTACTCGACTTTAATTTCTTTTCCCCCGTCAAATCCCGCAATTATCATCTCCAACCCTAATGATCTCACAGCACCTCTGTTTTCTGAGCGGCGTACGCTGTGACGCAGTGATTTTTGTCAAGCTGAAAAGGTCACGCTGCTTCGAAGCAGCTGCGAAAAGAGCTTCTATAGCTGAAGGATCCGATTCCACTTCACGTCAGCCTGCTTATTTGTATATATTTTAATTGGTACCAATACAAGGCAATCGGACGCGTCTCCGCCGAGCCACGCTGCCGTTAAAGCGACAAAACGCACCTGGACCATTGCCTTATCTGCCTGTGCGTAACTTGCCGTTATCGACTTCGGTTCTTCGTTTTCAGCGGACCTTTTCAAGACTTCTTTTAAGCAAACATCTGTCGTCGCATCCTCTGCATCGCAGGGCACGCGTTTCTGCAACCCCGTCCTGGTCAAACTTTAACTTGCGTTCAAAACGTACGATTAACAAAGTCCAATGCGATTACAATCATTAACGTGCAGATATGTTTCCAAACGCCGTGGACGGTTACGTTAGTATCATTTTATTTAACAAAATCGGCAGTCGCAGTTGCTTATCATTGACAACAGTTTGGGAGAACTTTGCAGGAGCACCTTGGAAACAATATAAATCATATTTTCTTTCATGTTACCCTCCTCTCTGTAGTGATGTTCACCCCTAAGGGACTGTCAGACACACCAAGAGCCTAATATTAATACTCCACTGTTACAAGGGGAAAATAAAAGCATCTAATTTTAAGGTTCACTGGTAAAGAGACAAATGTTTTAAATCTTCTTCCAACGAGGCCTTGCGATGTGTGCAAGCGAGGGAAGTGAAAATGGGTGTGTGTGTGTGTGTGTGTGTGTGGGTGGGTTCTGTGGTTCCCAGCATGGAGATCTACTTCCATTTGGTCGGCATGATGATTGAGATTAAATAAATGAATTGGCATCGGTTTTATGTACACTGGAAATCGGATGTTAGTTGATTGTTCTACGGTCCTTCGTAGTCTTATCGTCACATTGAGTCGGGAATGGCTGTGACACCCCGGTCTCAAACACACTGCTTTGTCCACAAGCCAGTGGAGAACCTTGCTGGGAGATCCGATCCCGTAGACAGAAGGTTTAAGGCTTTGAGGTTTATTTCTGTCTGTTATATTTTTAATTTGAATGAGGCAGCAGATGCGGGGCCGGCGAAGGAAGCGTTTGGCTTGGTGCTCTTAGAGTTGTTTAAAACACGTGACGCCGGGAGACTCTGCGGGAACGTCAGGCTTAGAAAATGCGAAAGATAAACCAGGCCATCCAGATCCAGGCTGTGATCCTAGTGTACTATTTCTGCTCCTCTACAATTACATCATTGCTGAGACTTACAGCTTGTGAAATTTATTGTCCCTCCATACGCCCTCAATTTCCATCTGTTAAATCCATCGTTGAGACAATTGGATTTGACCAGGGCCACCGGAGGGGCCTAAAAACAAACCCGGGTTTTGCCTGGAGTTTTACAGTTTAAGCTGAGCACAGTCCTCAATAACAGTCTAACTTGATTTTTTTTTTTTTTTTTTTACATTGCAAATTCAATAGACATGATTAATTAACAATTTTGTAACTCAAGCCAGGATTATTTAATCAAACTCCCCGACATTCCCCCCACTTTATAATAGATGATCAAATTTAGCCGGGCCTTTTCTTGTTCGCTCCTCGGGCATTCCTTCCGTAATATATGTTCAGCACAGTAACGCTTTGCTCCTGTGTTAACTTTAAAAGGAATTATCCTTTATTTTCAAATTACAGCTACACCTAATCGAAAATGCAATTTAACTAATTAAACTGTGTTAAGTGGCCTAGTCTCCCAAAAGGGGTGGAAGAGGGAGGCTGCGGTCCTGGGGAAGCTGAGTGTGAGCGAGCTGAGGACAGTTGACGGGACGAAGGAGAGAAGATGGCGAGCAGCGCTGGTCCGTGAGCTGCCTGCATGTGTCCGGACTGCAGTAAAGCGCCGGCGTCTCCGAGTCCTGCTGCGTCACCTCTAGCCTCCTTTCCACGAGTATCTTGAACAGGCTAAGGTGGGACGTGGCGAATAAGAAACGAGCCCAATTCCGTTCAGGAGGTGAGCAAGTGATGTGTAACAGAAACCAGCAGGTTGAGGGCTGCCCAGGCCTTCACTGTAAAAATGAGAAAATAACAAATCACAAAAAAATCTACCCCAATTCGCTGCTTGTATGAGTTGTCAGTGGATATTATTTGAAATCCCAATTAAATCCTTGTCTTGTCACTTTATCCCACCAACTGATAAATATATATCAAATGAATAAATCATGGCCAAACTATCTGGGAACCTACTGTGAAATACAACTTGACGGCAAACTACCGTGTGGATTTTTATTTCAGGCTATATTTTGAGTGTAATATATTCTTGAAATGGGTGTTCTTGGCATAAACGTACCGTGTTAGCTTTAACAACTGCAAATGCGCACGTTAAAACCACGGCCATAATCTTTCACTTTACAGAACTTGTTGAACCAACTGGCTGTTTAAAACAGTTCTCCGTGGAGCACCGTCCCCACCCCCCCACCCCCTGCCCATCTCATGCTCCCCTAGGCAGATACCACTTCTAATGACACCCTTTGTGACAGTAAGTGTCCTGGTCCTTTTCCACGGACACTGACAAAAGCAGACCAACAGCAGCTGCTTCACAGCCGCTGACATCTCCTCTTATGACCCTGGTAATTCTGGAAACATGAATTCACGGTGTCGATTCCAGACTTTCAGAATGATCTTATTCCGCGTTAGACTTCATTAATAACGTTATCGTCGGTGGGAAGTCATTGCTGTCAATCTTTTGACATGCGTGTCATTTTTTAGCTCACAGCACCTTGCGGTTCCCGTGCCAGTGAGGGTTAATGAACTGATGGGCCAACACATTTTTGTTATGACAGGTTTAAAAGAGGGATATTAATTTTTCTGCCGAATGATGTCACGACTGCAGTCCTTCGTTCTGGTCAGGGACGAATTTAGTCCTGTATCAGACTGTGCTCCTCACACCCTTTCAGGAACAAGCAGGTCTACCTCTTGAACATGTTTGGCAAATTAGATGGTGAAATATGTAACACTGCAATCATATGAAGGTATCTGGAGAGGTGAATGGGGGGCACAACCCGGTCGTGGTCATTTGAGAGATGAAGTGGATCCCGTGACATTATAACCGCTGTTCCACAAATAGCTGAATTCCTCTGATTTTGCAGACAAGAGCTCAGTGGAGTTAAATACAAGGCAAACATACAGTTTTTTTTTTTAAATACTGGAATTGCATTTTGTGATTTTTCCATGGTTGTTTCAACTATTTTTATTTATTTCCTTTCTTTCAAAACAACAGTATGAAATTGTATCATACATTAAAAATGTTTGGTTTTTACATTACATTATTACATTACAACATTGTTTTGAATGTAGGAAATGTACTTCAAAAAAGGAAAACACATAATACAATCTTTATCTTTGATCTTTTTCTCTGTTTCGGGGTTAGACCACAGACCAGAAAGCACATTCCTATGAATTATTGTACCTTTTGCAAATTAGATCCTAATGTTCAACATTAACCACACAAAGACAGATCGATATAGTTTCATTATATTTTCATGCTGGAAAGGTTGCATGGAGTCGTCTGCAAACACCGCAAGCAAAAGAAATACGACAAAAGGCCTTTATTACAACTGCGCTGCTTGAAAATGCGTGAAAGGAAGAGGGTCTGTAATGAGAAAAGTACATGAAGGATGATGTTTTCGTTTGTGTCTTTAAACACGCAAGTATGAGGGTCACCTGTGTGAGAGAAATGATTAATCCCGGCCTTGGATTCCGCACCTTAGGTGCTTAATCGACACGTACAGGTCATCTTCGCGCCGCGTTCCCTTCCTTCCCGTCATGGCTCCTGAAACCAGAGCTAATCTCCTCAGTTGGGTCATTCCTCGTGGCGGAATTAAAGGCTGTCAATTGAGATTAACAAAACAACCTTTTGCTCAAAACATGGCTGAGATTAACAAAAAATGAGCGCTGCTGAACTTCGGCATACCCCTCGAGAAAAACCTATTTGGGGGGGGGGGGGGTTAAAAGATAACTATAATGATTTCACTGGCTAGATGAGACTGTATAAGGTTCCCTGCCAAATGAACTTAAGGCAGTCAGAATGGCTGGGGAGTAAGATAATAACATGCTATACAGATGTACTGATGCTTTGATAAATAAATGTATTAATTCAAAGTAATTTCAGCTTTAAATTATCCCCACAGGGCTGTGGAAATGTTAGTGAGCCACTTACGACAAGTTAGTATGCAGAATGAGATTATAGTCTTTAGCTAATTTGATTCTAATTCTGAAGTCAAAAAAAGCCATTGTGCCACTTTGTTACTGCTTCATTTTGTTACAGTTTATCTCTTTATGCAGCACACAGAAGGTGACAATATTGAACAAAATTGTTGTTTTCACATTTATCTGATTGTTTTCATAAATCCCTCTATCTATAAAGCTCATTCTCTGTTTGTTGTTTGTTCTTACGCGCAGCTTTGTTTTTCATACTGCAAACTTAAAATTTGGCGCACAGGTACTTCTCACCCTTAGCGAGGTTTTTATGTAGCCAAACAGGCACACAAACAGAAAAACACATTAACGATGTGCGCCTCCAGGCAGATCCCAGCTAATTCATCAGAATGAGGACAAGTAGGCCAATTCTCAAACACAAACACATGCAGACATGGTGCTACACGTATCGGTGACATGTAACGATCAGCATCAGCAGAGGTTTGTCCGGCTGACACGTCGAAGAAGAGCGTCGTACTGAGGATTCTTTTTTTTTAATCGCGGTAAGTAAATGGCAGTAAATGATACTCCTCAAAGTCCCTTATGGTATTACATCAATTACAGGTGCGCTGCAAAGGACACAACATATAATTGATTTTCGAACCTGAAAGGGCTGAGAAAGAGATCAGT
The DNA here is from genome assembly GCA_900497675.1 of Arapaima gigas. NCBI lineage: Eukaryota > Metazoa > Chordata > Actinopteri > Osteoglossiformes > Osteoglossidae > Arapaima > Arapaima gigas. Next base: position 16,237 of record UFQX01000979.1, read on the forward strand.
TGTAATCCACTGAAATCAAGTTTATATGAAGGGGCTCATCTGAATCATTTGTATTTAAACAAACTCCCCAGTCCCACAACTATCGGTGCTACCGCAGCAGTCCCAGGTCTCTCCCTACCTTAGACGGGAAATCTGCTCAAATTTGATACCGTTTTGTCAAAGAATTAATTTCAAGTTGTGAAACTGCAATCTTCACACTTAACCCTAGATCTCCAACAACAACATTGAAACTGCTCATACACTCCTGACTTTCTGCTGCCTCTCTTCACTTGTCTTCCTGAAATGTCAAGCATCTGATCTCCTGCGTCGCTAAACACCATTTTTCATCATATCTGAATGCGGGCGGCACGGTGGGTGAGCGAGTAGCGCTGCTGGCTCACAGTGCCTGGGCTGGGCAGCTTTAAGTTTGATTCCAGCTCAGTCTGTGTCGGCTTGCATGTTCTCCCCATGTCTGTCTGTGTGTGTGTGTCCTCCTGCAGTCCAAAGATGTGTGTTTCAGGTTAATTGGACACTCGAGCAAAACACTCTGGGTGTAGTTTCGTAGCCTGGATGGCAGTGACCCTGACTAGGACTAAACAGTCATTGATGATGGATGGATATTTGTTGTTTTGCCAACTAAATTAGTTGCCTTAGTTTGTTATAATTTGATTTTTTTAGACCCAAGTTAGTCCTGTCACTGCAAAATTTAATCCTAGAATATCATCAAATAATTTCTGTTTGAAAACTTATGTATTGTACAAACATCAATATAAGTTCTGCATTAGTGAGGTTCTTAGGTGTGTGCAAAAGAGCTTGTTTGAAACACGCTAGTGATACAGTTACATATACTGTGGGGTACAACTTGTCTTTAAAAACCATTTTTACCCCACCGTTGTAAATTCCTTTAAACGTTGTGTGTTAAAGAACCTAATCCAGTAGCAATACCCCTCAACTGGCTGTAACTCTATAATCTCAGAGCGTGCAGCCAGGAGCCACGACCGTGTCGTGATACGCCCTGTGGAGGCCTTGGTGAAGTTTTCCTTCCTTAAGTTTTTTGCAAAGAAAATAAATGGAGACCCAAAAACGTTAGCTGGGTTCCTGTGTTGCACTTACCCCCTCGTCCCTTCAAACTGCTGCAAAAATTTGGAAAACTAAAATGTGGACCCACCTGGGAACCACCTTCTTATATATAGCAGCAGGTACAGAGGTAGCTGATCCGTCTGTCCACCTGTCAGTCTGTCTGTCTAACTGTGAATCTGTCTATAAATATGTCTGTCTGTCTATATCTATCTATCTATCTATCTATCTAAAGACGCCAAGATCTGCATCCTTGACCAGCTCTATGTAGAGGACAGGTATATTGTCATCAAAATGTGCTCAGTGCTAACCTCCGAATTTCTGTCGCCTTGCAAGCACCCGGGTCTGAGGAAGCCTTCTGTTTCCTTGGGGTCTCCTTGGTACTGGCCGTCTTCACACGGCAGCGTTGGTTCATTGCGCTCTGTAAGTGTTTGTACAGTGGAGTCTTTTTGAACAGCCCCGTGTAACTGGTGGAGTCGGTGTGAGAGCTCACGTGATCCCCCTATTGAATAAGCGTGTTGGATTTCACTGTATAGTTCTCTTTCACAGCTGGCTGCGCCCTGCAGTGTGTTTTATATTGGATTCTAGCAACGTTGTTTACCATAAAATCGTCTTAATAAAGGAGTGAGACAGATGAAGCGACAGTCGTAATAATTGGCGCATAATTATTCGGTAATCATGGGCCAGTAATACCCCGGAAGGGGCCAGTGCAGCTGAAACAACAGTAACAAAATTTTGATTTGTAAATTAAATAATCAGAACCTATAAACTTCTCAGCTGTGTTGTTAAGAAGGTATTTCTTACGCCCATGTGTCAGTGATCTCGTACAAACCCAAATATTTGAAGGCGGAGAGGCAGGCACTGCTGAAGAACGTTTAGGCAAGTAGCAAACGTTGGTATCTTTATTCTTTTTCGTCCATTTTTAATTTGCTGATTGTTGTTTCAAGCATCAAGGACCCGGCTGTAACAGTTGCAAACACTCAGTGTAGTGGTTATATTTATTTCATTTATAATCCAGTCTTTTTCTCTTTTATGTTTTGAATTCTTTTCATTCTCATGCACAGTATAGGACTCAACTGAAAGTTATGGAATATTCTGGATTGCAGAGCATTTCTGTATGTGGTGAGTTTGAACGCAGGGTCAGAAAGCCACCGACTGGCTTCAGTTGTAAGAACACGCCGACGAATAAGTTTTGGGCTGTATTAACGGACACGCTTTCCCTGAGAAGTGGGTGTTTATACCAGTGAGGGACAACCCCTGGTAAAATTCTGCTGAAACGGTAAAAAAAGCCCTTTTTAAACCTTCATTGTACTTCATCTTCAAGGGGGGGGGCAGTTCCAACCGCTGGGCTTGTGTGACCTGAACTAAGTGACAAAGTTTGCAGACACAGATTAGAAGAGTATTGAGTCTGTGCTGTAGAAGAAGTCAATAAAAATGTTTTATGTGATGATGGGCATTAATTTCATTAAAAAGTCCTTCAGGGCATATTGAATGTTTTTTCTTTCATCTCAGTATTATTGAGGATGAGGTTTGAATAATATTATTGTCTGCTATAGCAGGTCGGGGGCGGGAAATAATCAATGATAATTAATTGAACAATGGTCTCTCAGTAAAAAGTACCATTTAAATTATGAAGAAAGCAATTTTCATATTATTCTTTAAATGATTTAAATCACAGCACCCGTGTTGCGGGGCCTGAGGATGTAGACATTTAAATGTATTGATGTGTCCTTGGAAAAGCTACTGCGGGATGAATTTTGAGCAATAAATAGCAGAATTAAATTTATCCGCCCACCCCCACTGATAAGAATAAATTCAACGGTTGTCTTTGTGTTGAGTATAATTATTCATTGTTCCTTCGAAACAGGTCCCTAGACTTCAGTCGTGAACAATTTTGCCTCATCTTTATACTAGGAAACGTTTTTCACTATATGTTTTGAGGGTCACCTGTGCTGCATCTCAAGCATCTACTGGTGCAACTGCATCCCATCCCAGCGCCATCAGAGTCGGAATCTTAAAACAAAATTTTTTTTTTTCAAAATATGTTGCACGTATGATATGCAAAACATTGGTATAAACAGCATCTAAAATGATAATCCTAACAATAACCTGATTAGTGTTTTACTGTAGGGTTTTATCATAGAGGATTCACTGCCAAATGGAGGAACAGTTGGGCTCCAACTCCAAGGAAACTTGGCAGCGAGAGACCAGAGCTGTGCTCTTCTGAGATATAAAAATAGTGAGACATTTCTTGGTTTAAACTTTCGCCCGCTGTTCAGTTATCTTACCACGCATATGCTTATCCTTCTCGCTATTGCCCACCTTAGATTGAACCTGGGGCCAGAGGACACTTGTCCTGCTTAAGGGTCAAGATGGAAACCAACGTTTCGCGAGTGGACCTTCAGCGTGTCTGTATCTGAAGTGGCCGGAATGACGAGGTCTGTTTGGAGCGTCAAACGCTACTAATTCTAAACCCTTGTGGGTCGTAGGGGTCTTTAATCTGTGGACGTGAAAATGGCGCCACGTCACTTGCACGAGGGACAAGAGATGTACTGATTTTTCTCTCAAACGGCCCCTGGAGGAAGGTGTCGTCCTGGTGTTGCTCACGGTGCGCTTTTTGCATTTCAAATCATATTTTTTTTTATCGTGTCCTGCTTTTTTCCCTAAGTATTTACGACACGGCTTCGAATGGGGAAAACATTTTTAATTAGAGCGGAGATGCCGGCGTTTTTCTGTGACACGGAACAAAAGGGAGGTCGACATTAGTATTTCTCGCTTGCCGCGAATAGAACTGGAGGTGCAGTGATTAAAGAAGTATCACCATCTTATGACAGCCTGTTTTGCCTTTACTTGGATGTGAGAAAATATGTTTGTTTTTGTTGCAGATTGTTGCCTCTAGGGAGCAAAAAAAAAAAAAACAATAATAATAATAACCTGCCTTCTCAGACCTTCTGCTGTGGTGAAATTTATAGCTGGCGTCAAAATGACGTTTGAATATCTCCTGTGGATCTGCAAAAGGTGGTTTACCTGGGCCTGCGGGTCCTGATTTGATGACACGTCAAAGCCGATCCTGCCTCTCTCCCCTCTCGCTGTGCACATCATTTGGGCAGGAGGCACCGGTTCCTAGGACTGGCACCTTGACCTCTAGACTCCTCCTCTTGCATTTTCAAGGCTTGTTCTGGGTAACAACTGAGGGGTTTAGGCAGCAGGCGAGAAATAAACAGAACTGCAAGAAGGGCTGACAGAATAAACACGACACTGGGGGAGCGACTTTGCCCTCCAACTTTTTAATCTTTATCTATTTCGTGCAGCAGCGTGTTGCCAAACCTAATTTGGACCTGTGTAGCTGCGGAATTGTGAACCTGTTTTATACGTGAAACCTACTGAATGTCCCAGATTTATATGGCAGCAATGCTCCTTCTTTCCTTAAGAAATGAAAGACTGAATGAATAAGCAGTGCGAATGAAATGAGGGACGAATGTCTTGAATGAAAATGTTTCCACAGAATTATATTTTACAGTTTTAATGTGACAAACGTGTAGGTGACAATGTCTCAAGTGTGTTTGGATGTGACACCGGGAAGCCCGATTGTTTAATTTGGTCAAATCTTGGTTCTTTATACACTTGTATACTTACTCCCATTTTGATCTTTGATCCCAATATTAAGAATGTCTTCCGGCATTAAGGTCTCGATGGGCTTCCAGGCTGTGATTTGGTACGGTAAGGTGTGAACATTGTTGAGAAACAAAAATAAAGACATTTGGGAACCCAGCAAATTGCACACGTGCCATAGTCGTCGCAGTTTAAGTTTCGCGTCACCCCGTAAGTTCCATCTCCCGCCGGTTGTGCGCTTCTCTGTGCAGGAATTGCAGTTTCAGGAGAGGTGGATTTCCAAGGGTTTCATTCGAGGCAGAAAACGTGGAATGAAAAATTGATGTTTCACTAAAGTTGCTGGGGGGGTGGGGGGTGGGATTTTGATGCAAACTCCAGACTCACGCACGCTCTTCTCCGGGAAATTAAACATAAATAGTTACCGTGCTCAATAATAAATAATTAAATACAAATCTGTCAGTATAAATGTGAAGATTTAATATTAAAATAGCCAGCTCGTCTTACAGTAAACCTGATGAATATATGTATGCAATGTTTGATGCAATTATGTCTGATGAGCACATTAAATACTTGGGACCACAGCATCACTGCAAGATTCGTAGATATCAGGAAGCTGCTATCTAGAACGTTAAATCGAGTGCAACTCGTAATACTGTGTATTAAAGCTATAACAAGTACATTACGTTTCAAACTGTAATACCGTGATAAACTTGAACCGCAAATCTGCTTCTGCATTAACTTCAGGCTCGACTGTGCCCACTGTCACGAGGACCTTTCTTATTCCTTCTGATAAGACGAGATGCACTGGGGGCCACACGTGTCATTCCGCTCCCTGTTTCGCACTCGCACCTCAGGTCGCCTTCTGTTTTCGCCGGGAACAAATGTGGCTTCTGAGCGTTGTTTTGCTCTCGCTTTAAAATATTATGCTTCACAGAACAGTGGGGTAATCTGAGAGACGCGCTGGAGGAAATACAAAGGGAATGCAAACCGTTCCAAGTAAACCTTGGGAGAAATACGTTCAAAGACTTCGTCGTCGTGCGCTATGTACAGATTAGCAGGGCCCGTAGAACAAAAAGACCTGTGTTGTTCTGTGAAGTAGTTGGTATGTTTTTTTTCTTCTTTCCCCCCCTGACTTTTTATGAGTTTAGAGCTGTACTGTTTTTTAATGTATGTACAAATATATGTATGAAATAGATCCATTATTGCTGGAATATAAAATGTGACTTGCCCATGGATTTCATTTGCGATAGCTAGGCCTGTGACTGTGTCAGACTTTATCTTCCAGACCACCCTTCATCACCCCAGGCCACCTAACACATCCCGTACACTCGGCCACAGCGCCATTCACTTGGAGGGATCGGCAGTGTGGGGTTGGAGCTGACCTTTGCTTTGGGCCTTAAATCACAATTTTTCCACAATTCGAAGTGACAAGAAGATAGCTTCTGACATGCCCATCCAAGACCCCAGGCATCGATGCCCTAGCCAACCCCCACTGGTGCTCCCCCCCACCCCATAATCAAATGAGCTGCACTCCCCCCTCCCCTTCCTTAATCCCTGACTTCCACCGGGGTGCCGGATCTCACTGCCACTGTCAATGGACACGATATTTGCCAGAGCTCAGATTCTCCCTAGCCTATTATGTGCTTCCCTCGTTTCCTTTTCTGACTCATCACGCCAAGACCCCCCCCCCCCCCCCCCCCCCCCCCCCCCCCCCCCCGCCCCNGCTCAGATTCTCCCTAGCCTATTATGTGCTTCCCTCGTTTCCTTTTCTGACTCATCACGCCAAGACCCCCCCCCCCACCCACCCACCACCCTCCAGCCGCAGGCTCTTTTGAGTGGGTTGTTTACTGTGACTTTCCTGTGTGCCACTCAGACTGCTGGGACCATGCAGCAAACACGGCGGTGAGCTGAAATTCAGGCGGGCTGTGTCGGCACGTCCCCTGGACAGCCTGCCGGAGGAGGAGGTGATGCAGGTAGAGGGTGGTGGAGTTCTAAACACAGGAATAAATAAAACAGCTCATTAATGATGAGTTCTCCCAGATACCTGTGCTGGTCCCACATTGGCACCTCCATCTGTACCCCCCCCCCCCCATCCTCCATCATTCTCACCCAGGAGCTGCTCTTTACGACGTTCTTGTCCGGTTTTATATCAGTGTCCCGTCACAAGGCTGAGTATGTGGCCGCAGATTCATTTCCCTCCTCTCACGCTTGCAAAATTACTAGTCCGATGGCAGGTATCCTCCCTTCTCTGGGGGATGTTGCTAAAGGGATAGGCAGGGCCTTGTTTTCTCGACGCTCTGGGATGCACGTGGACCCGTGGACACGTACAGTCAGAGAGCAGTGACGCCGTCCTCATGACAACAGGTGGCTTTTTTGACAGAAGTTGTCTTCTTTGGCGCCCCAATTGAAAACCAAAAACAAGCCCAGAGCAAAGCGTGAAGCAGAAATGTTTTTAGCTATTAATAATGCCAAGCGGGCGTATTATTTTGTGTGTGTGGTTGAGACTGTGTTTGTGAAACAGTTGAAGAGCTCTGGGGGATATAGGACTCACAAGAGAGAGCCATGCTGAGGATAACATTCTAATGTTCTTCCTGATGGTTTTTATCCCCTGGTTTTCCAGAGGATGAGGATGTTGACAGGTCTCTGGAGACTCTGCCTGTTGTTTGTCCGAATGGTTGTGTCAACATGTCTTCAGAGTACTGTGCCAAAAGGAGCCAGCTTTGAAATCAGTTCAGCTGCAGGAGCTTTAGTAGCAGGAGGAGCAAATAAAGGGTTTCAGCGGTCCACCGGTGCAAAATTTCTTGGTGAGCGTCGCCAAGGCCAGGCCAAGCCCCGCGTCTCGAGCAGGTTCGGAAGTCGAGGCGGAAACATCGCCTGGCATGTTACACAACCTCACTGCTTGCGATTCAGGCTTCAATGAGTAAAATAATAATGGAATAAGAGGCACATTTGCACAACCTCAGCAGCACAGTGCAGTGGCAGCGCCTTTGCTCTGCAGCCCACACGGCCCTCTGTTTGATACGCCGGACGCGGACCGTTTTTCGTCCTGCGACCGGTAAAACAAGACCCGATCGCAGCTCGAGCGCGTTTCAGGACGCGCCGAGTCTCACCGTTTCTTTCCTGTACAAAAAAGGAAGTTAAAAAAAGAAGCATTTGCCGTGTGTATTTTTGAATGCCGAGTTTCAGCCGTGAGTCTGTTTTTAAATTCATTTGCTTCTCGTGGGTCAAGAGCTATCAAGTGGTGGCCTTTTATGCATTTCAAACCTCTGATTAAAACAGGAGAATTGTTAGACTGGAATAGGTCCAAATTAATTTTAAGCCAGCATTTCGCTGAATCCCTTTTAAGCAACTGTCACTTCCATATTGAAACACTGTTTTGCCGTAGTTATGCAATTAATCTCTGAACTGTACTATTTTTTGCACGATCAGTACATTTGATCTGTACATTATTCAATGTATTAAATATGTTTGTATGTTTTTAGGCCTTTTTTCGACGCCTTTGACGCACAAATGCAAGAATCGCATAGGTTACTGGTACAAGCGGAATCAGCCCGTGGTGCACAGAGGTTGAACACAGGTCACTTTGGCATCAAAATTTCCATTAAAGTCGTCTATTGTGCATGCGTGGAGGTAAAAGATGTGCAGGACCCCTTCCCTCCCCCTTACCCGCAGGTTAAAAGCAGACCGAAATAAACCACCGCTTCACATCTGTACAGTGAGGTCATCTTTTTCTTACGGCAAAAGCAGAGCTACGAACTTCCGTATTTGCATAAGCGGAGCGCAGCTTTGAAGTCACCTGCGAGCATGATACGGTATGAGCAAAGTAGAGTACTTTGCCTTCCTAGTTGGCAATAAGTTGACCTCGCTGTCACCACTAGTTCATCCACAGAAGAACCCTCACGCACAAGCAGCAGAAGCTGCAGAATTTAGGGCCAAACAGGGGCCTGCAGACCACCAGCGAGGCTGTTCCTCTTGTGAATCCAACTTTGAAAAGACTCGCTGACGATCGATAGCTAATTGTCAATCCTGACCTGGTTTGCTCTCGTCCTGGGAGTGCAGGGCCCGTAAGGACACAGCGGACAAACTGCCCACAGCCCGTGAGGCCCAGACACCTGAACGTTTTCCAAGTTCAGTTTCCAAGTACAGGAGGCAGGACAGGGAACTGGGGAAAACCAAAAGATAAACAACCTATCAGTCCTTTGTTTCCGTCACACTATAATTAGGGGTTGCTTTTTGTTCCAGTCTTTTATGTAATATGACTGCTGCTTTTACTTATAACTTCTTTTATGTCTTCAAATTATTTTAAGCGCTCCTTTGTAGGCACTTTAATAATTGACACTTCAGAAGGTTTGCATTTTAGATCTGAAATAGGTTACCTATTTTAGGGTCTCCTGATCCAAATGTGGTCCTGAATAGTTAACACCCAAATGCTCTATTCCTGTTTCTTAACACACTTGGATATCACTTGTAAATATCAAGTATGTTATTCCACAGCAATGGGACTGGACACCTCTTGCTTTACTGTAGATGGTTTGTAGCGTGAATGATGGGTATCGGTCAGACATGGTTCCGTTCCCAGTCAAGTTTAACAGCTTTCGGTCACAGCTACCTTGGCGAACTTAGGACAAATTGGGCTGTTGGATTGAAGGGGTTGGAGAAGACTGTACACATCTAACTGTGCTTCATTTTAATTATTTCTTTGAAGTGTGATATTGAATTGTGCATTGTGGTCTCTCAGTAGGGTAGAGGATTTCAATGTCTGCCCTTGCTCCTGGTAATCCGAGTCTTCCACGGTGTCCACCTCTGTGAGAGCACAACCCTCACATCTTCATTTCTCTTCCAACTCCCTCAGCTTCAGAACTAAACTATGGAAGAAGCAGATTCTCCCTAAAAGACTGAACAAATGTTGGTTAATTGCATGTCTGCCAAGCTCTAAGTCACTTTGCAGGGTTGGCTGCAGCTACTGATGCTGAACTCCACAAAAGAGCTTTTTTCTTGTGTTAAAGGATGTGCTTAACACCGGTTTCCATTCATAAATGCTCCTTGCCCCAGCAAAGGAAGGTTCGTTGGATTCATTTTCAGTGATCCATTAATTTTGACCACACGTACGTTTCAGCCATGAACGGTTCACACATCTTGCACCAGAACCTACCGTGTTGCCAGTGGGCCAAGTGCTTCGAGGCGCATTGTATAATGAATGCAGGTAGCATTAATGAGGTCTTTCTCCTTTGGGTGTTGAACTCTAATAATTTTGTGTCATCGTGTAGTCTTTCCTTGGGATAGCTTGAATTTCTCTTGGGTGTATTTCAGTGTTGCATCATATAATTCACGGACATTTCATTGCGGTATACAAAGTGGGAACTTTCTGATGGAGCCGTGTCTTTCTGCACTTTCTAAACTTGACGGCAATGAAGAGGGAAGGAAGTGCAAATTGTGAAGGAGCAAAAAAAGGGAGCAGATGTATTGAGGTCTATAAAGGACCTGTGAAACAGCAATACTGGACCAGTTAAGTTTCCCTCATGGAATTTTTATAGAATCTGTGAGCTGGTGGGCAATAGTTCCATGGCAGGGGGCAGGAACCCCCATGATGGACAGCTGTCCTCTCCCTGCCCCTGTCAAGCAAAATTAATGACAAACAACTGCTACCACTTGAGGACAAATCAATATGAATATATAAGCAGCTGCTCTGAGAGACATGGAGGAGAAGGGTGACGGGAGGGCAGGACTACCAACAGTGTAACATCGAGTGCACTTTTGGATTAAGGATTTCTGTCGCTGGTTTTCTGCACCCAATTCAGTTAGTCTTTTCACGCTTTACCTTGACTTTAGGGGCCTTGTCCCCAGCTTGTTTGACTTGAGGTTGCAAATAAAATCCTGTTTTTTGTTTGGAAAACCAGCTGTCATGTTGCCTTCCGTCTTGCCCATGTGGCCACCTCAGTTGCTCAAATGGCCAAAACTCAATGCAAATTAATCCGGGCAAAAAAATAAGCAGATGCGTAGAATTTCATCTTGACTGGGTTGATGAGCTGGTCCACCGTGGATTCCAGAAATCAGTTTCCGTCCGTTAAATGCAGAGATAAAAGTGGTTTAAAGTGCGCTTCTCTTAGATTAGCATTTACAAGGGGAAATATTAAATGCGCGCATAAATGAACTGTATGCATTTCTCATTCACTGTCATGTTTCCCTGTCAAAATTTACCCAGAGAATGAAGCTGTAGAAGGAGAGCAAAGCATCAATCTCTATGCTAGTTGGAGCAAAGGATCAAGAAAAAAATTTTCTCCAGTACACTTTAAATGTTGAGATACATTTAGACATTTATTCTCAGCAAGATGTAGACTTACAATTCATTATTATATATAATATAATAAAGACCCTCCAAAATGCATGCATTCTTTTAACAATTTCTTACAGTCTTGGATTATTTCTACTGAACTACCTTGACTCTTTTTAAGCCCATTGTGAGCTGATTTTAAAGCTTGTGTTCCATTTTTAAATCCACAATACCTGTGAATACATAACACAAAATGGCAGTTTTCACTCCTCTGTGGGCAACAGCTTTGCTTCTCTGTGCTGCTGTAGCTCTGCACATTAATCCAGCTTCTCCTCAAGCATTTCTTAAGTGCTGATCTTCTACAGGCTCAAGATGGATTTAAATAACTTGTCTCACATAAAATAAGTTCTCTTTAAAACTGAAGTAGAACCGTATCTTAACAGTACGTGAAGTTTACCGCTTGGTATTTTGATACTGGCATGGGAAGCTTAAGGAATGCAATTGTTTGCTTTCATAGCAATATACCTGCAGTGATGGATAAAAAATCTACTTCAGATAGTTGAAAAAATGGCACTACTGACTGAATCCTATTTCGGTCTTGCAGAGGAACAGAGCTGTCTGAAAGGGGAGAAAACAGCTCATCTAACCCACAGTTGTCAAGTTAAAAAAATCTGTGTACATATTTATCTTCACTCTCTTTACTTTCACATTTGAGTTTATATTCAGAATCACCGCTCATAACTTTGCATTTAGGGATTCAAACAGCTGATGACAAGGACAATGTTGTGAAGCCTCTGCCTCCACAGTACATTGGTTCTTAACATCTTCAGAACTTAGCTAAAGCAGTAATAACCCAGTTAAAATACCGACTGACTTTCAAATTATATATTTTCTCCCTTACTTTTATGTAAAAAAAAAAAATGGTGGTTTAAATGTTGATTGAATGTTAATAATATGTGTTGTACTCTTGGCCAGCTGTGATTCACGGCCTAATGCATCCTGGATTGGACTCTGCATCCTTGGGTGATAATCTATCCCCGATAATGGATGGAATGTTGGTTGGATGGATGAACGGTTGCGAATATCTTTGCGTATTAGTTACAAGTATTGGCATAACTTCAGGAAAAACAATGTCCAGGCCACCAGACTGCTCAGTGAACACCATGTTGCTCCTCCTTAATGGTTTAGGGTAATTTGAGTCCAATCTATGCCCGTGTATTATCTGTTTAAAAGGCCCAAACGTTCTATAAGAGCAAGAAGGGGTTGCGGGAGGCAAAATGCATCTTGTTCTCGGGCCTCACATGAGATAAATCAATTGCTAAATTGACAGCCTTGTGCACTTTACCTCTGCAAACCAGTAAATACAGTATTAATTGGGATCCAGTCCAATGTTTCCACATTCTTCCCCCAGACAACCTTTCAGCACGAATTATATGTAATGACTGCAAGTAATTAAATGAAATTCAAAAGAACAAAGATAGATGGAATGCCTTCATACTTTCATTGGGTTTCCCAAGTCACAAAGTCATTGCATTATAGCGCTCAGGTTTTATGAAGTACTGGGGCTGGATTCAGCCACACTTATCACTTTAACACCGCAGGACTAGTCCATTTTCTGCCTCATTGATTTTTTTATTCTTACATAAGCTTGTTTCTATGACTTCATGCAGAAAAATAATCTGTCATTTAATCAGTCGCTTATTGTTGTCAAGGAAGAAGAATAACTTGTACGATGGCATTAGCATTAGTATTATACTGTATTACATTAATGGAACAGCCCTTAGGCTCGCTCTTACAACTGGAAACTGGTGTGCAGAAAAATCAGGGCTTTTTTTTTTCCTTTTTTAATAGGGGTGTTTATGCTGACTGTGGATCAATGTTGATGACACCTTGATGTGATTTCTTTCAAAAGACGGACCAGCAGTTCTGCCTGTAAGCCAATTTGTCCTCTGACACCAGTCGAAGTCCGGCTTCATGTCACACTATTTTGTGTGGATGCTGAACTCGTGAAATATCAGCATGCATTTCACTATCACTGCAGCATTTATATATTTATTCTATTCATTCATTTGGTGCACTCTCTTCTCCAAAGCGGCTTACAGTGCTAAACTACTTACAGGGTATACGGCTGAGAATGGGTTCCCCCCCCCCTTTACTGGAGCAGTTCGGGGTAAATAACATAGTCAGAGGCACTGCTGCAGGAGTCCCTGGCCAGCACTCTTAACCACAGCTTTAACCACTATTCTGCCTGCTGCCCCCTACTGATTCCCAGCCCCCTTCATTTTCCCTGTGTAGAAAATCTGTCTCATCCAATTTTCATAAATGTAAGAAGGATATATAGACACATGCGCATTTGAAGCAGGGGACAGTAGCTGTTACTGGGGTCAGGGGAATGTATTTATACTTTATTCTGAAGGCAGTAATACATGATTCCACCATGTGGTACAGATGATGTGCAGTGCTTGTGCCCAGCGGTTCTTCCTGATTTTTCTCCACACTTTGTACTCAAACATTCGTGGAACCTGATATAAATTTGGCACTCAGCTGTCATTTTGTTCATTACGAGGCGACTCGCCCTGTCAGACAAGGCACAGCAATAGACCTAATCTGACCCAGCTAGAAAAGGAAATTAAAAACACTTGAGTAAGGAGCCACTAAAGACTGTTTTTTTTTTAGACTGATTCACAATATTGCGTATAATGACCCGTGTGCTGAAAAGCCACCGTGTCAAAGACCCGGCACTATTATTATGAGCGTAGCTATAAGACAAGCCAACTTTTGTTCCCGACACATTAATAAGATTTTTTATGTCAGTGCAGAATTAAACCGCAGGCCACTGTACACACCAAGTCTCACCACAGCAAATAGTGGAGCAGTAAACTTTGCAAATAACTTGACACCTCCTGAGATAGGTGACGAAGGTAGAGGAATTTTAAACATCAAGATACTTGGAGACGAGGTTCTTCGTGCCATCACTTCCTTACTGAGTAGCAAGGCCATGAATGTAAAATGCAGACATCAGGTCCTACTGACAAAACTTCAGTGCCCTCTCAGTACTGACCCCTGCCAGCACACACCCAGCCAAAGATAATGAGAAGTTGTAATTCCATCCAGCCCTGGAGATGTCTACTGCCAGCTAGAGACAAGACTGTAATGAGTTTGCCATGTAGCTGCTCTCCTTTATCAATCATGCAGAGTTCTCGACTCTGCAGAAGAGGGGCAGAATGGAGAAGCACTGTAAGCTGGATGGAGATGTTCAATATTCTTAACTGGGCCTCTGATTGTTCAAAAGAAGGTGGTGGAAGGTTAAATGGTTGCTCACGCCCACCCGGCACTGTAACTAGTTGTAAATATCACTGAGAGAAACGTTATTAATGTTTGTCATTCTTGCCTTAATGAATTAATTAGTTTATGACAGTGGCAATAATTAAGAATCATTACTGAATATTTTCTCTGAAAAAATCACTTCCGGGCATAAACCACTTATTTTTTTTTTTATTAGTACGTAAATCACTGTCAGCGTGCAAGATGTAGATAAATTTCTTTATATACATAACACGAGGTGTATATTTCATTGATAGTTACTTTGTAAGAAATCTGGTTTTGTTCCACCAGAAGTCCTTTACGGCTCAGTTCTGCGCAAACCCCTACATAAGACAAATTTCACAATGAAAATTTGAAAGAAAAGTGACTCCATTGTTCCAAGTAATCCTAAAAATCGGTTAGAAAGTTCTACGCTAATACAGTATCCACGTATGTCTGACAAATTTATACTTATTATATTAAATGCATCTTTTAGCTATTTATGTAGTACTGGTGCTATTTAAATCATATATCATCAAAAATTCCATTTTTCTTCTATTTTAACTGACACCTCACTGAACAGAAAGCAATAATTTTATAACTCATTATATAATTACAGGAATTCGTGGCCAAACGTACAGATCCTATAAATTTCAGTTCGAACACATGGGAAACAGACTCTAAAAACACACAAAGGCATAAAAAAGAGGTTTTGCCGCACAGCCCTACAGCAAAACAGTAGTAAATTCGAAAAAGTTCATGCACACATGCAGACCCTCACTCACATACCTGGCAAAGAAACGCAAGTCAGTGCTTTTGTTTTTTGACCATCGTCTCATAAAAGACACCCCCCGTCTGCTGTACAGCTCCAGTCAGACCCTGGAGAGGAGTTTCCTACTATGGAATGGTCTGCACCCGTCTCTCACACCAATGTAGTAAAGCACAGTGGAAACGGGGGGTGAGGAGCACAACCCAAGACATCTGGAAGAAATATGGGGGTTGATGTGGTCGGGGGGAGGGCACTGGTCTCTCTGGCAGCATCCATTCCTAGGTCTTGTCAGCCCTTTGACAAGCCACAGCTGCTTCTGATTGTCTTGGCTGTCCTGAGCTACTGCATGGGTCTCAAGTTCTGTGTCCTGGTGCTCCACCAGATCCTCAGAGGGCGGGACCTCATACACACTGTTCTCACCAATCATTCCCCATATCCAGACCCAATTTCATTAAGTGTCTTTCTTTTTAGAGCCCCCAACCGGACTGCGGGGTCAGCCTGTTTCCATTTCACGCAGCCTCATTTTCGAGATGGCTTTCATTCATTATCATCCTGCTTCTTTAGTTTTATGAGGGCGGCTGCTGTTTTAGGTGTTTGGCTGTTGTGCTGGGCAAAAACAGAGTTTCTTTGTGTGCTTTGAATCAGTGTCAGTTCTATTCTTCCCCATGCTTGGTGCAGTGATGTACACTAGATAGTGCACTAACAATAGATTTCCCTCAAAATAGATTTGCCCTTCATTTCATCAAGCTCTGGAAATTAGATACTACTCAAAATACTATATATCATCTCTATGGTTCGAGATGAAACATCTGTCACACAATTCTCACTTTAATTTCCTGTTAGCAAGAGCGGTGCACCAGAGAGTTACTTGAACCAGCAGCCCAAAGTTAATTTATGTATTATTCAAAATGCCCGTTTTTTTCCCTCTTTTTCAGCAATTTCTGCATGTCATATCTGAGCTTCCAACTCATTTTTTTCTCAGACATAAACCTGCAAAGAGCTGTTTTTTTCCTTTTCTGTGTTTGGCAGTTCCACGCTTTCATTCTATTGATGAGTACGATAATAACCTGATTCCCAGCTGTAAATCGATGCTTTTTTTAAACCAGTGGGCAGCTTTTCGGCTTCCTTTGAATATCTACTATAAGCTGTGTCCCATATTGCTTAGATTTCACCTTTTTTGAGGCTGAAATACACGTCCGTTTCTAAGCTGACCCCATACAGAAGGGTAGTAACTCATCTGACCAGATATACAGTATGAATTAAAAATGTATTATGCTTTGGTACCAGGGTTCAAAACTCGACAGTCTTTAGTAAACACCACCTGGCATAACAAATCCATTTTATTCAGTTTCCTAGATAACCTCTGGGAATAAACATAGCTTTTTTGTCTATATCTCAATGTGTAGTCCGTTAAATTACAAAAATGTACGTAGACAGAAATGTCTTTTTTTTTTTTTTTTTTTTTTTTAGAGATTCTTATATAACTAACTCCTCAACTTATGTATAGTAATATAGGCATGAATCTGGGGCTCAGTTATAACACAAATCTCTAATGGCCACCTGTGTATAATAATTAAATAAAATAAAATAATTAATGGGGTAGTTTGGTCACATAGTGGTTAAGGATGTAATAAATTTGAAGTTGCTGGTTCAAGCCCCAGTTCTTGATACTTCTGCTGCTCATTTGGAAAAATGTATTTACCCTCAATTGCTACGGTAAAATATGTTCCTAAAAGAATCTGTGGAATATTATAAGTTGCCATGGAAAAAAATTTCAGCTAAGCGGCGAAACAGTGATAATGTTCCTGGAAAACTTTCCTACATTTGCATATGCTCGAATCTCTCCAGTAGGTTGTAGACAGTGAGCGGGTTCTGCTGCCAGGCCTAGAATTGGTCATTTTGTTGTAAAAGGGCATACAGCAGTAGTATTGTTAACAATGTTCAGTTCATAAGCATGTCATTCATGTGACCTCTGTGTTTGCTTAACATGGCGCCTGCCCCCTGACCGCTCCGCTTCAGTCATCAAAGGGCACCCATTTGGACAGCACAGCTACACAAATGCACTGCATGACCTGTCCCGCTCTGCTCCAGGCCAGGCCAGCACTCTCGCAAGAGCCAAATATTGATTGTTAAAACGCACTGACTATGGACCCTTCTTCTGCTCCTCCTTATTGAGTCTCAAAATGTCTACAACGCCAGCATATTTCTCGTGCATAAAAGTCAGTGGCGCAAACATTTGGGTCGCTTTTACGAATGCATTTTCTTCCACCCCTGCACCATAAACTTCTTTCCCTGTAAAGCATACAGAACAATGACAAAATGAGCAATTTCTACATGGCTACATAGCCTGCCTCATTCGCAAAGACAACGGTCACTTCAGCTCACCGGAACCGAGCGGCCTCCAGAAACGGATTGAGTTTCATGTGAGGTTAAATATTCCCGCTTTTTATTGTAGGCATTCATCACGCAGCTCATTGGAGCTATAGCTGCAATAGCCGTGGTTACAGTGTGTCCTCTGTCATCCCCAACACTGGCTCACTGTCTCCCACTTTAGACAGTGCCTGCAGTGCCCCATGGAAGTCAACAGGATGCTCTGATTTGAAATAAACCTTTTGTATGTGTGCCCATTCATTTCTCCATCTCTATAATTAAACAGTAATAAAATGTGCCTGTAGTGTTTTTACGTGTATTCATAATATTAATTAACATCGCCCTACCTGTTATCGCACCGCTTGTTGTATAACACTCTAGTTTGTAAAACCTATCGTCAGTCTAACTAATAAATTTCATTTTGGAGGCTCTTTTAACTGGTAACAAAAATCAGCTCAGAGCGGCATTGTGAGATAGAAATGTGTTATGATGTGCAGTGCTGTGCTGATGTGTGCGAACAGTGCTGGGTTTTTGAGGTTAGGTCTGTTTGTGTACCTTAGCCGTCCTCCGTAAACGGAGCCGGATGGAATTCAGGGACACGGTCGACCTCACTAGAGAATAGAGAACCATATGTACAGATGCGCCAGCAGGAATGCAAGCTCACGCAGGGTTGACTGACCTCTGTCATTTATACGTTTCAAGTTGACTTGGGTCAGAGTCGTAAGTAGGAGCGGTTATATATACTACTCAAGTCAAAAGCATCCCGCTGTAGCTAGTTGCTGATATAAGCGGAGCCAATTTGTTTAGTGACTAAGGAGCTACACCGATGACAGGAAGGTAGCAGGTTCAAGTCCAGAGTGGAGTTGTACTGTTACACTTCTGAACTCAACACTTACCACTAAGTGCTTCATTGCATTACCTTGTGCATCAGCGGGCAAGGCACGAAATCGGAAACAGTCGCTCGTCGGGGAAAAAAAAAAAAATTTCTAAGCAGCTAATTGATGTAATGTCACGGAAAGAAGATAGGAATAAATCTGCTGTTGTCTTTACCGGTAAATGGGTTTTCGTTTGCATGCCTGCATGTTTTCCCGTGTGATGTTTGGCGCGGGGGGGGGGGGGGGTTGCTTGTACAGAGATTCCAGAGCAGGAGCTCAGGAAGGTCACTGGGATCACGTGACNGGGGGGGGGGGGGGGGGGGGGGGGGTTGCTTGTACAGAGATTCCAGAGCAGGAGCTCAGGAAGGTCACTGGGATCACGTGACAGTGTACGGGGGAAATTTCCACACAGGAATGCCGTCAGATGGTTCTTATTTCACAGCCCGGCAACCTAGCTCTGGTCAAGCGCCGCAAAGCTCCGCTGCGAGCGAGGCGGCGAACAACAACAGTCGCTCTAATTCATCCTAATCACCGGCCTGTCAGAAGCCGTTATTTACCGTGGTGCTGAAGGCTTATTATCCAGCATTGCCATTTTCCTGCTCAATGATCACCACTTCAACATTTTATATCTATATGCTTTGAACACTCACCACATTGTTCTTTTCACTCAGTGGCAGCACAGATTGGTCTGACAAGACATTAATATTTAAACCCTTAATTGGGAAGACTGTAAAGTGTGTGCTTATTCTGCCGTAATGAGCTCACAATTTAAAAAGCATCAACTTCGCACACAAAAGTTACCATCACAAAATACATTCTGTTATACTGTTCCAGGGTTTTCTAACATTGCAGCCTGTCTGTTTATATGACAGTAAACCTATCTAATAGGGTAGTCTGAGCAAATTTTATAATCCACATCTAGCAGGAATACAGGTAGACCAACACCTCAACCAGAGTTGTTATTGTAGCCGTTTGTGCTACCAATATTTGCGTTTAATTGATGTCGCCTTTTCTGCAAAGCAACAAGCAAATTTATTAACTTGTGTTTAATTAAAACTTTTGGCCAAGGCAGTTTGCAGTGTCAGGTGTTCTAAAAATCCCCCCAAATTCATCTCACAACAAAGCAGTGAAGTGTACCTACTCAGTCAAACAATATGGGCAGTTTAATTTTCCCTGAAATACGTGTTTTTACAATCTGGGAGGCAACCAGAGCACCTGTAGAAAACCTACCATGGAAAGAAGTAGCACACAGATTCAAAGCCAGGTTCAGACCCACGGCTTAAGCGTTGCGAGGCACCAGCGCTCGCCACAGCACAACCGTGCCACCCTCTTATGCACAGAAAGGTGGGATGCAGCTACTTTTTGAAATGTTTGAACATGATGTTCACGTGACATTGTTTTTGGCCCAGGTTTTGAGGTATTAAACACTTGTTCCGTTATGTTGTCTGGTGGAACTACAGAGGGGGTATTTGGTTTGCATTCCTCTGAATAGGCAACCTTGAGTAAAGCAGGAAGATAAATTTGGATGTTACCCAGTAGCTGTAGTGTTATTCAATTACTATCAGCAAATTATATGTTTTGATTCACATATGAGCAAGTATGTTTCCCTCAGCAAGAGATCCAGTGACCAGGCTAAAAAATCCTTTCACAAGCTCTGCTATTTCTTTCTGTTCCTCATACAGGAACCCAGGAGATTTTCCCCTGCTGGCATTTAGACTCTCGACAGCAAACAGCGGTGGGGGAAACAATTAAAATCTGTCTATTGTTTCCATCCATCCTCACAACATTTCCTGGATGTATATGAATGAAATCCTATCTTCAGAACAATGCAGCTTTTTTATATAGGCTACTCACCCCAGATAAATCAAATGTGGATTTTGTCTGTCTGGGACAGAATGTCGTGGTGACCGTTCCCACAAACATGGTCCCTTCTCCCAGAGTGATGTGAGTGATTTATGGCTGAAGGAGCGCAGGTGCTGCACGGCTGGCGACACCGAGGAGCAATCTAACGCCTGGGGTGTTATCGAAATGAATGTGACTCAGAGGGATGCCTCGCCCAGCAGACGTACACAAATCCACAGGATTATGTTCCCAGCCTACTCCGTTTCTTTCAGTCTGCCGCTCTCACCCTCCCGCCCTCCCTTATGTAGCTGAGAGAAGCTCTCGATTAATAGAATTTATTCTGATTAGTCTCTTTTTCAGTTGTGTAGGAGAAGTTAGCGGAGAATTGTTGAAGCTAATTTCCCCCAAATCGGGGAAAACATGCTGATTGAAATGTAGCATTAGTCTGTTTTCAAATCGGGCTTAATCCATTTATCTATCCCCAAAGCTGCTTGCCATTGTGTTTCTTCTCTGTTGCCATTCATGTTCTCATTTCAGTCTTTTCTGAGGACAGTGGACTGGATTGAGCCAATTCTGTGACAGTAAAATTACGTGAAAATGTTTCATCCGGCAACAAGAGTTGAGGAGCCACCTTCTACACCAATCTATAGATTACACTCCATTTGACATAAAAATGCAGGTGCACATCTGTTTCCGACTGGAAACTGACTACATGTTCAAGGTCCATTTTCTTTGACGAGTCGATTGATGCACATTCTACGCGTCTTCGTATCACGATTCCGACGGAAACTTGTCTTTTGCACCAATTATATTGCTAATGCTAAATTTGCGGCGCTCAACACTTGAGCGCAGTGACCTGTTCGATTCTTCTTATAATTTCCACCATGCAGTAATGTTACAATTGCTGCTAATGTTGAACAAAATCATGTCAATATCAGTCACAACAGCTTCAGTGGAATTCAGAAGTCCTCGTCTCCTCTTTTATTCTGCAGATCAGATGCTTGCATTTCAGTGAGTTCAAATTAGGGTAGAGAAAAAGCAAAGTAAAAATAGAACAGAGGGGAAAAGAGGAGACAGTAAATTTCATTATAAATTTACTTTCCTTCAGACACTGTTTATTTCTCCGCATTTTTCATTGTGGACTCAGTTCTCCTGTTTAACTTTTGTACACCCCTTGCAGCAGCGTTTATCAAAACAATTTGTTATTAAAATATAGGTTCAGATAAACTATTAAATTCTGACTCTGCAACCTTTGTCTTTAACTGTGAACTTTTTCAAAACTGCTTATTTTTCCACAAAATATTTTTCGAGAGTTTCAATGACTGGCAGATCTGTGCTGTAATTGGGCCTTGGTCTGGATCTAGGCTATATGTCATTAAAAAGGACATTAGAGGAATCTGTTTCTCAGCAAGTTTCTCACCAAGGTTAAGGTGAATGAAAGAGATGTACTTAGAACGCGACGTAAGTTGCCGTGCAGCTTTGCAGAAAAAAACCCATATGCTTGGTCATGTTTGAGAACATTCCTTGTATCTGGAGAGAAAGGTTTAGAAAGTACCCTGAGATGCAGTGAATAGGACACATAAAAATCAGACACATTTTAAAGATGGAAATGTGCTTATGTGTTCAGTTAAGAAATAATTTGTTTCATTGACTCAAACAGAATTCTTAGTGTTCTTTTCCAAGTTCTCATGTTGTATTATACTATTTTCTTATAAAGATATTAAGCATACAATGAAAAATATCATGACAAATATTTCAAATTAGAAAAAAATCATACCAGTAAGTGAGCCGTACAAAGTTATTATTACTGTACTGTGCTATTAGTTTTCTATCTTAAATCCTCTCCAGCTGTAAAACTGCCTTAGGTGCTTAGAAAACTTCCAGAAGTTAACTAGATCAACCTGACTCATCCCTTTCTGTGCTTAATAATGCAGCCAGTTTACTGGTTATTAGGTTCAGTTTTGGCCTTAAACACACAAAATGGATGGATGGATGGAGGAAGGATGGATGGATGGATGGATGGAGGAAGGATGGATGGATGGATGGAGGAAGGATGGATGGAGGAAGGATGGATGGATGGATGGAGGAAGGATGGATGGATGGATGGATGGAGGAAGGATGGATGGATGGAACTCGATTAATCCACTTGATTGTAGCAGCGCAAAACAACATATACACACTTATATATACATATGCAGTGACAAAAAAGATAAGTGGGTTATTGAATAAGTTAGTATGTGAATGAATCAACAGGAAAAAATTCAAACATTTATATACAGCTACTGATAACTCAGTGCTTTGTTTGCTTTGCACAATTATGAAATAGCTGTCTAACTAGAAAAACCTCTGTGTACAGACATCTAAAGCTCAAGACTCACGGCACTCCACTTAAAATAGTACTGAAGTTAAACTGAGGTCAGAAATCACTCCTGGATTTCAATACCCAAATGTCTGTCCTGGCCCCTTGTAATTTCACTATTGTAACGCATATCCCAGGCTCCTAAAACTAGACAAATATGTCAGCTAAAAATAATAAAAAATAATCATTATAATAAAACTAGTACTTTTGTGACTGAGACTAGATTTAGTGGCCCTCTTGTACTCTAGGCTACTACATTTGCATCCTGTTTTATCAACCTTATATAGACTTCTTAGGATCCTCTGAAGGAACAAAAACAACTTTTACAATACAGTGAACAGGAAATATTGCCACTTTAAGACCATGAAGGCTGGTGTGAGTTGGCAACCCAAGCACCTACAGTGTGTCCTTACCGAGCTTCCCCAGTTATTGCCTCCAAGACAAATCGAGCAGAAATCTTTCCTTACGCTGACACCCACCTTTTTTGTCCGCATTCATTGAGGAAAATAAAGGAGCATTGTGACTTCTTTTCAGGTTTTCATAACAAACTTTTCTGGAAATCTGCAGCTTGTCTCATCTGCAGAGTTTTGCTCAAAATCTTTGAGTGATATTGCCTTGGAACTCTGCTTTTTGTAAAGCTAATCTTTAAACGTGGTCAAATAAATCAGGTTTTCTGCATAGTCGGTCACACGACGATCCAAGATGAAGCAGAAAAACCTTTGCGCAGACACTCATTGACATTTCAGACTGCTGTGGATGCACCGCAATTTGTTTGCCAACAAAACGTGAACAAACCAGGGTTTAAGTGCTCCAACTGACAATCCCTCAGAGATCCAAAATTATGAAGACAACATCTTCACTGACTATGCATGGCTATGTTACAAAGAGCCAGTAATGAAGGCACATATGTTTAAAGATACAGTTGTCATAGAAACACTGGTTTTGTTTTAAAGTGAAATTAAGGGTCTGTCTTAATTCTGCAAGACACGACTCACACACAAGCCTCATGGACAGGTACTGAAATATAGATTATTTTTCTGTTCTGTGGTAAAATTAAATATTACATAGCTGGCACTCACCATTACTTCAGAAATGTCTTGAAATGTAAGTAATACAAAGAACAGATATCTGTTGCTGTTATCTACAGTCTATTTTGTTGGATTATAGATGCTTAATTTTTGGATTCTAAATCTGTAGACAAAGCACCATTCATGGCTATTATTTAAAGTCAGACAGATGATTATATTCAGAGGATTAAGCTGGCATATGGGCCAGAGGGGATTCTCAGGTTGAACAATATCCTTATTTGTTGCAATTCTATTTCCAAAACACATCCCTGTAACAACGGACCTGACATTTCCATTTTTCTCCAAGCTGCAGTAAAGAGTGTTTTTAAAACCTTCAAAGCTTGAAATAAAGCCTGTGATTGCCTGCAGTTCACTGCTACATCCATAACCTGTATGCATTAGTTGGTGATTCGAGGCCCTCAATAGCTCTTTTAATCAAATAACTAGCAATGATACCGACTCCCCAAAACCTCTGCGGTGCATATGCTGACCACCCATTTCCACGAATCGTGTCGGAACGTTGAAGGCGGCCTTGAAGTTTATAAGGAACAGGAGTACAAACTTGAGCCTGTTTGACTTCTGTTTAGAAAGCACAATCCTGGATTGTCTAATTTTAAACAGGTTACAGATTGAACTGTTATCATTAAACAAATACATTATTATTATTATTATTATTATTATTATTATTATTATTATTATTATTATTATTATTAATAATAATACTTGAAAATCCATAATTTTACTTGTGCTAAATGCCCTGCATTTTTTAAATCTTACCAAGTGCAATACAGAGACTCGATCATTAAGTTGTTAAGTTGGCATTCTGCCATCCTTTGTGTGGCATGAGTAAAAAGGGGGGGTTTTTTTGCACATTAATGTGGCGCTCCAAGCTGTTTATGTGTGCTTCCTCTCCAGCTGCTGCTGTTACATAATATTACAGCCCCCCCCCACGAGAAGGTGTCCACAGCACCACAGTAAAAAACCCTGCGTCATTAGGCTTCTATTTTTTCCCATGTTTATCTAATTTTGTTCTAAACTGCATCCTTCAGAATGTGTGCAAAACGTGTCCTCTCTAAAATTACATTGACCTTTTCTTTTTGCTATCAGCTTCCATATATTATCCTTGGACTCAATTAAAAGGGCAAATTTAGGACATAAAACCATCATGGTGCAGCTTCCTCTTGATCTATTTGGACTTTTTTAAGAATAAAATGTTTCTGTGTGGAAGCGCTTAAATAAACACTATTTATAGTCAAGACAATATTGTAAAATGCCTGCCTTTCTTTAAATGGATTGACAACAGGGAGGTTAAAAGTGTTTATTCTGCTGTTATTACTAGCATGGCTGAGGTGTCCTTTAAAAAGCCTAATTCTTTAATCTCCGCCAGTCACTCCAAAACACAACCACTAAGTACCTCTCCATCAGCAACAGTCTGCCATGAAATTCATTACCGCTCAGTTGTCAGTGCAAACAAACCAACCGGGCCATTCTGCCATTGGTACCTGTGATTGTTTTTGGAAAGTCTCAGGTGTCAAGTATTTTTGGGATTGACACCAAGCATTTGGGGGTGTGTCCAAAAGGGATCTCTGTTAGTTGCCCTGATTGAAGTATTGCTGTATGTTACACAACAAGGAACACAAATGGATTTAATTCAGTGATGGAAGAGCAATAATTTGTTGCTTAATACAGAAGGACGTTAAATTCATGCTTAATTAACCAAAGTATATTGTACTTTTTCTGCTTTCATGTGCTCCCAGCCCTCAAATAACAGGGTCCTGTGCAAGAAAAGAAATTCTGTAATATATATACTATTTTTTCATACAACAGGCTTATTCAGTGTAACACCGTTTTTGCCCTTTATGCAATCATTCTACTTCAGCAGGTATTTTATTCTGCGCTATGGCATTTATCAGATATTTTGGGACAGAGATACACACTTGGTGTCACAAGCCCCTATGAGTTTAGTCCTTCACTCCAGCTATTTTCCTTTAGAATAAAACCATCTGTATAGTTCCTACTTCCTACAGTCCCAACCAGTTGCAACTGCTGATTGCAGTAAAATACAAAACGCAACTCAAATAGTAGATTCAACACTTTTAATGTTAACTCATTGAGCTGAAGCTTTTCCTCAAAAGTGAACTACAATGCTGTGCTACAAAAATGTACCCATTTATATGGTTCTGTGGTTTGAAATATACCAAGTTCCTTGCTCAAGGGTACAACAGTGGGAGTGGGACTCAAGTCCTTGGGTTCTTTGGCTCCTTTTAAAAATGAGCTGCAAACATATTACCTCTAACTCTGTTATTTAACTCACATTGTGCTGCCAGGCCAGCACAATGGGAGGAGGGAACAGGCATCCAAAACACCTCAACTCAGGTAATTCATCACTGACAGTCTGTTTAAAATGGTTTCCCAGTAGGAGACAAAGGATGACCAGACCTTGAGCTCAGCCCAGAGTCCCAGGAAGCCAGCAACTGCTGAGACTCCCCAAGCCTGTCCTTGTTCTGCACACCCAGGACAGTGGAAGCAAAACATAGCACCAAACACCTATAACCATATTTGACTACCTTACCTGGAGTTTGTGCCTAAACAGCTTTTATAATATCAAAACACTTGCATAAATAAAGTCTTACTCTCCTGATTAAAGGAAGTTCATCTAGCAGCAATAGATCCACCTGTGTTGTTTTGCAGAGTGAAAGTCATACCTAGTAGGTAAACTTCATTTCTTTATTTCAGGACCATCAAAATGGGTCAAGTATCCTGTTTATTATAATATATATATTATATTATAATATATAATATTATAATTCCTAGACAGACTCTGGACCGACAGTGATCCTGCAATGGAGAAGTGGTTATTGGCAGTTAATGAATAAATGAAAATGTTACTTAAAAGCATATTTACAAACGATGAATAATTTTCGTTGCACGTGTAAATGACGGTGACGGTATCACTGCCGCGTATGAAAATACTTTTCATTTTAGTTTTAGGTGACATTTTTGTCAAGGTGCAGACATTTTTCTATACGAAGTAATGAGAATTCAACCGCCTAACAACAGAACTTCACCTAATGGGCTGCTTTCATGCTTTCACGCCATTATGTGAGAAAGGGATGCATAAGTGCTCAAACCCTTTTTCGTAGAGGTCATGTGCAGAGAGAGTAGTCAAGGACTGAGGGTATTTTTACTAATTAGTTTTCTAGAAGCTGCAAGAGTTTATAAAACCACTCATGCGCTGCTTTTTTAAAAAATTTTCTGTGATTTAGTCTTTTTTTTTCCCGTGTTGATGTAGACATTTGTTGTCACAGGTTTTCTGTAATAAATATTTACGTTTGTGTATAAACAAATAAACATCTGTGCTTAGTTTGGCATCTCCTCCTTCTGGAGTTATGTGTGTTCTAAAATGTAGTGTATAATGTAGTTTTTATGATGTCGTATCATGTATTATGTGTCGAATACATCTGCTGCTCTTTCTTAAAAGTTGCTTCTTAGCCAAGTTCATGACTACATAATTTACATTAGCCATGGCATGAGGCTATGGATATTGGTTTGGGGTGTCTTACTCAAGGCTTCCAATGTTATGAACCATTCTTTTATATTTCTTATTCATCTCTTATTCATAGTACTGAAATAATTCTTCAGTCATAAAATTTGCTCCCAGCAGTTTTTCTCTCCTCCACAATGCAGGATTATTTGCCCTGGTTTGCCCGGTCTTGGCACATTCTGTTATAGTTATTAACTTAATGGCTTTCCATATTGGTCCTCAACAGGTTTCAAATGTGGCCTTCACAGATGTGCAGAACCACCTGGAAGGCAGGCATGCGGTAACGGGGCCACGAACGCTACATTCTGGGGTAGGTTTTACTCTCTGATCTGATGATGTATTTAATAATTAATGGAGGGTCAGTTTTGAGGTCTGCCTTCCAGCGTAGTTAGCTTTTGCTTTACATGAATAAGTACAAGCAGGGCTATTTTTTTTCTCCCCCTTCCAAGCTGTTTTCCATTTCTCCAAACATCTATTACTGAAGAATTATCTGTCTTATATTGCTTTGATGTAAGTCTAAGTTGAAAAACTCGTGACAAATGCTTCTCTGACATGATTAAGAAGGAAAGATAAAAACGTTACCGTGAGTCCACCCATTCGCTGGTGCTCCCGTCTGTCGGGAATACCTGTTCGACAGACTGGATTAGTGAGTCCTGACTCATTTCTGGCTCTCTTACACATCACCTTGAATAACTATGTTTTATAGAGCTGATCATCTAATTCATACCAATCATTTAGAAGGGAATCTAATTATTATTACAAAATGTCTGAATGTTAAATCTACTTGATCAGCAACACATGATGCCAAGCTCCAAGTTCGGGGAGTGCAACTCTTCATTTTATATTTATTCATTTAGCAGCGCAATCTACAACTCAGACGGGATAAAAGTGCATTTCACACCAGGCAAAAATTTTCCGATGCAGACACTCTTCTTACTGGTATATAGACCACTGTTTTATTGCAAAGTATCACATCATATTTATGCATAACAATGAGATGACAGTTCTTTATACAGACAATAAATGAACCTTCTGAGCTGGGTAATATAATTTGTGAATGAGTTACAATGAAAGCTTAAAACATATGTCCTTTGGGTATCAATTAAGACACTTTTCTTTTGGGTATCAGTATGAGCCAATATAAATGGTTTTCAATAAGGACTGAAACAAAAGAACTTGAGTGCAGGCCAAATTCTAAGACATATGTCACAATTCCCTAATACGAGAGAGTTGTCTGTTACTGAGGAGCGAGGATCAACGTACGTTTTTGGTCCCACTCACCACCTACTCACAAAGCATGCCTGTGGCCTTTTAGCCGTTCTTAGTATTAACTAATGCACCAAGGAGGATATGTTTTGACACAAGTAGCACTTAGTCAAAACCTTTCTCTTGGCACCTTATTATCTGGATGAAAGTGACATTCTGTGAAGCTCTGTGTGGGGTGGTGTATAATTTTCTGAGGGGAAAATGCAAATGAGTTCACATGCCCATGCTTAATTACAGCTGTTTGATCGTAGCCTTTCTTCTGAGGTTTTTTCTTCTTCTAATGTGATTTTGGGGTACTGTCTTCATGTGTTTCTTCATATAGATATGCTAGCTGTGTTATCCGATGCTGTCCAGGTCAAAAAGGTGTATTGATGTAAGGTAAAAAGTAATAACACGTTATATAATCACCAGACTGTTTTACCGTTATAAATTGGTTGCGTTTAGCACGCAAGTACTTTTAGGGCTGTTGGAGCGGCGGACACCACAGAGAGTGATGCTCGCCAGCCATAGTCAAACAGATAGAGAAAAAACTATATATATAGCCAACATTTATTACCCTTACCTCACTAATGTGTGCAGTGCTGAGTGTCATGTACAATTTCTTACTAACTTTTGCACTTTCCTTTCCTCACACATAACAGCTACCAGCTCCTGTGATCAAACACACAGACAGTACTGACAGCAACAGGCACAGCAACCATAGTGACGTGTACACAGTAATAACAAATTATATTTCATCAAAGTTTATTACCATGGTAATATTACCGTTCAGTGTGTTTCAGTGAGAAACCGTGTGTATGTGTCTGTCTGTGTCTAAGAGAGAGAAAGAGAATGTGCGTCACCATGTGTGGGTGTGCATGGAGCATGCCGCATGTACTGACAAAATTTATATCACCAAATGCTCCTGTGTGTGTGTGTGTGTGTGTGTGTGTGTGTGTGTGCGCGCATCAGCATCTTTACATACCCTCTACATGTGATGTTACCATGTCCTGACATCACTACTCCCGCTTGTAGAAGCCTTTGTTGGATTGTTAGAGACCAAATTTAAAATTTTCAAAACAGTAAATAGTATTTTTGGGGTTTAATGAACTTGCCTATGCAGAAACCTCACTTGGGGTGAAAAATACCTATGTGCAAAATTTCAACTCTGTGCTTAAAGAACAAGTAGACCAGCAAATATACAGAGAGTGAGCTTTATAGGTATATACATTTTAAACATACACTGCATGTCTAACCAGCAAGTAATTTTAAAGTTTTAAGCTTTAATTTTTCAGTACCATGAAAGTAAATGAGTTTTTGAGATGAGATACTGTGTTTCAACTTCAGTATCATATTTAATTGTATAAATGGGCAGCAAAGCCCAGGCAGGAACACAACAGGCAGGTATGGTGCAGAGGCCCCTTGTTCACCACGTTCAGCACACCCAGCTGGCTCTGCCAACTGATTCGGAGGCAGTGTGAGCATGACAAGAAGCAGGGTCCCCAAGGCATGGCTGGCAGAGGCTCTTATGAAGGACACTAGAGGAAAAAACTGCTACCTTTCCATGCCAGTCTTCCAAAGCAGTCATGGGCTCTCTACATGCAACTGGTGTCCACAGTCAGAATGCCATTTCAGTGGGGTAAAGTTTCTGCACCTGACTGGGGTCTTATGACCTGCGTGATTCAGCATGACTTGCACATGAATCCAATTCCAAGGATTTTTATTACATATTTTTCTACTTGTGCAAGTAAGTGTCTCTTGGCTCTGTCAAAGGTGGGGAAATACTCACAGTCCCATCCACAACACCATTCAACCATAGTAGCACTGCATCATTAGGATTAATGTATGTTGTCTGCTGCGACTGCAGAAACCTATTGTGCCCCCCCCCCCCCACACACACACCAGTTCCATTCTAGGTGCTGCCTTTACAGCTGAAAACATATAAATTGAAATCTGAAAAGTTCTTGGGAATCAGCCCGTAGTCAGTAAAAATGTAAGTAAAAGAGAATTGAGTAATATGAGACATATTTTCTGAATGCTCTAATTTTGGGCATATTTTAAGAATTCAATAAAAACATTATCTAAAATTCTTGCCAGTTTGAAGCTCTTCCTCTGTATGTGTGAGAATTGTGGAAATGATTTGTTTGCTTTTTAGATATTGATTGAAGCCTTTTATGACATTGTTAGACTTTATTTTTGGGTAAGACAATAAGTCTAAACCTCCATTTGATGAGATGTCTAGAAGGAAAACTGATATCTTGCCTCCATGGGAAGCAATGGAAGGAAGGCCCCCCTGAGTGTTGCACAGGTTTACTAATGGGACTGGAGTGTAATCTGAGGCCTGTCTTCACTAAAGAATAAGATGAAAGGCAGGAGCTGGTGCCCTTTCCAAATATAAGCGTTGCCTTCTCTGAAAGATGCCTTAGCCAGGTGAAATGAATGTTTACAGTTGGAGGTAGTATTTGAAAACGTCCCTGTTTGAAGGATCGACACAGCCTGGAAGTCTCCAGTGTGCCGGATAAGGTTTTTCCACTCATACTTGGCGTATTATTATTTATCTCAGTGCTGGTGGAAATCAACAAGCTTTCAAGGTTAAAACTCTTGCACTTTTTATATCGCAGTATGAGGAGCGCGTTGCTGGTAAAGGCAAACTTTGCCATTACTGTGTGCCAACATAATCTAACCAGTGTACTGCACACAGCCTTGGTACCAAGTCTCCATAGAATTATTCTGAAAACAAACATGAACAGGATCCCCAACTCTTGTCACATAAAAAGGTAATATTACTGATGTGTTATATAATGATGGAAGCGTATCACTTACATACCACTACACCAACAATTGTTTTTCCCCGTATGTATTATAATATTTTTTTTGTATCTTAAATAGATCAGGCAGGAGCTGTCTGTAGCCATGAGCTGTCAATCATCTCTGTACTTGAAGTTGTTACAAAAAGAAATTGTCAGAGAAGAAAAACTTCTGAATTCGGTGAGCTCAGGAATATTCCTCAAGCAGTTCCAAGCTACAGAAGAGGGAATTAATTCACTGTTATTTCCAGCTTGAACACATTTCAAAAGTTTAATTTGTGAGTTCTTTCTGTTCAAAGCTTTAAGTTTAATGTTAAATTACAGTGGAATTTGGGGACATAATACAAACCAGGTGGCAGTGCCTTTCAGTTATTTTACTCTCATTTTATTTCCCAGACAGTTATTTAGGACGCTGTTTTGTGCCGTACTATGCTGGGGGAAAATGCTCAGTGAGCTATTTTGCAGCTATCAGGTATATTTGGACTCCATAGGAGATGCCACACATAAGACCCAAGACAATGGAAAGCTGACCGTTC
This sequence comes from Arapaima gigas, assembly GCA_900497675.1. Classification (NCBI taxonomy): domain Eukaryota; kingdom Metazoa; phylum Chordata; class Actinopteri; order Osteoglossiformes; family Osteoglossidae; genus Arapaima; species Arapaima gigas. The sequence goes on from UFQX01000979.1 coordinate 47,893, forward strand.
ATGGAGCCAGAATGTGGTCAGGAAGCACGTTTACCAGCTCAGCGCCTCATTTGTTTCCAATCAGATCATGTTGCGAGGCCACTATTTGCACATTTCCAATAGCTAGTTTTGGCAAACACGACAGACAAAAGCTGTAGGATTTTTCCGGGGGTATAGAGTAACATGTCTTTCCCCGTTATGCTAGCATTCCTCTGTGTTCTTTTGTTGTTTGTTTATGCTGCTTTGTTAATTTATGCAGCTTCAACTATAAACTGTATTCAAAAATCGATGGCTGGCTTTTTGGTTTTTGTTTCACTCATCCATTCATGAACATTATGGCCAAATACATGTTTTTCTTATAGTTTCTCCAAATACCTTGGCAAGACCTGTTGGTCAGGTAACTTGTCAAACCTCCAGCTGAGCCCATCAGCGGGTTCTGCGGTACATTTGTCGTGATTTTGAGGCTGCAAATAACAGCTGGGCAAATATTCTGACTTTCTTTTTTGAACAAATGAAGCCACGGAGGTTTCCCTTAGAACCAAAGGAGTACAAATTTAACATAATGGTAGACTTAGAAAATAGAGCAAGTCTTAGGTTCCCATACAGTTTTTGAGAGTCAAACAATCACCTGTACCGTGGAGAAACATGGCTATATTGTGTTTGAAATAAAACATATTTCTTTCCTTTCAGCACAGTACATATCTTTCTACTATGTGCTGTTCTTTTCATAAATAAACATTCTTCTTCAGATGACTGAATCTGGGCCTCTGCTCTGCGCTAGGTGACATGCCAAATGCTCACATGCATTTCGGTGATTTGTTTCTTCAAACAGCATCTGCTAATTGGATTAGGTTTTGTTAAGGTTTTGTTGATTAGGTTGAGCTAAAATATTACACACATTACGTTTTATCTTTGTGAAGCCAGCATGTGATACTGTGAAGGTGGTGTTTAGGTACTTGGACCATGACTTTGAAACCCTCTTGTTTTTGATTAAAAGGTCTATTCCTGGCAAGAGAACAAATCAAAACACCATCCTGTTCAAGGTAATGATTCTTAGTAAGTTGGAAGATCAGATTTTAGAGGTGAGTCGGTCATACCTAACAGGCTTGTTGACCAAGCCTTTGTAGCACTAAGACTCCTTCACTTGGCTGTTAGATGAAGACAACAGAGGAGGGCACTGTCCATGAGGCTGAAGTTCCATTTGTCTCTGTTACGCTGCCTAGGCCTCAGATGGGATTTTGAATTTATTTTTGGATCATCTACAAACCTGGAGCATTGAGGAGTTGGTGAAGGATAACAGGAGGAGACATTGATAACTATATAATGCTTTTCTACTGTTTGAGAACTCCTTAACTTAAACAGAAAAGGATTTTTATTAAGTGTGCTTTGGATGCAATGCTGTAAAGGAATAAAACCACAAGAGAGGCACAGAAATGGTTTTGCATGACTTTATGATAAGAGATTCGCACGAATCCGAAAAAATAGTGACACTATTTTCTTTTCCTCTGAAGTAATGATCTGATAAAACAGAACCTTCCTTAATTCGTAATGTGGCTCTTCTCCTTGCTATCAGTTGTATAATTCACCATAAACCCAGAAATTTAAAAGCATATTTCTTCTGGAAAATTTTTAAGAAAACACAAATGAATTTTGGAAAAGATTTTATCTTAGTGTTATAATAGAAGGAGAGATGATCTTGGTTTCCACTGCTTTGTAATTTAACACAGTCATTACCAATTGTGCTAACTCAGGCATCGTGTCTTGTCATTACTTATCCACATTTCAGTTTAAATGGTCTGATATTTACAGTAAGTGAGCTGAGATTTCCACTGTAATATTACTGGAGTGTTTTTTTTTTACAATGTGAAAGACAATAAAATATTTTCCTCGAACTGACTGAATTCGCAAATCTAACTAGTAAACATTGTGTAAAATTTCCAGGTATCATGCAGTCATCATGCACAGAAAAGGTGTATTTAACATTCACCAGCTGAAGGAAGTTGCCACTTGTCAACCTGCCAGGTTCCTTTGATGGTAAACAGTACAAGAAATTGTTTGGTCGGACTTTTCGTTTTTTTGACTGCAAATGCCACATCGAGATATTTCTGATGAATTCTGACATATCTGAAAGGAATCGGTGTAATAACGGTTCGTGCGTCTCAAAGAAGATTCATATGTGGAAGACGAACCTTAACAGTCCAGACATAACCAACAGATTGAACTATGTGCCTTTGTTATTAGAGTTCAACTACCAAAAGGGATGCATACCAAAACCGGCCATCAAAAAATGAAAGGGAAAAAAAAGCTACCATTTTTTTGTTTTTGTACAAACCTGTATTTCAGAATTCAAAGCACGCGCAGTGTGTTACATTGTGACTCATAATTAAAATCTTTCTTTGTGAAGAAGCATATGAGTCAATTAGACAGCGCTATAGCTTGTGACTGATTTTTTTTGTAATCTTGATCACAAAATTAAAGTTATGACTCATTTTTTGGAAATCTGCATAAACCTACCAGTACCTTGTTTCCTAAAGAACCTAAGAAATGTTGTGGTTCCACCTGTGAAAAGGCTTAGAGCTTAACAAGAGGACAGGTGTAGAGGAAACCTGCAGCCTTTCTTCTCTGTCTTGGAATAAGAGAAGACTCATTATAACACTGGTACTTTGAGAGGTGCACTTTTGATTTATTTTTAGACAAATACTTTGGTTTGGATATGGTATTTTTTAGAATCAGATTATTAAGTTTGACATCATATTAATCTTTTTCATTAGAGCCTAGATTTACTTTCTGGAAAAGAGTAACCTGTGACATATATATATATATATATATATATAGAGCGCTTCTGTTATTGTAATTGGTTATTATTGTGCACTACAATCATTTAGCCAGTAATATTTTAAGGGATTAGTTGATTGTTGTTTTGGTCTTTTTCTTCCCCTCTATGTAAACCTTGTTTTCACTGCTTTAATCTTCAGAACGCAGTTTTTGACACTATGAATTTAGATTACATATCAGAACTACTCGATCGTGTGGTGCTGAAACTGACAATACGCTTCAGGATTTGATGCTGACCTGAAAAGGATATTTTGACCACAGTATGTTTACAAAAGCTCTTCTAATATCCATAATTCTTGTTCTTTCTGAGTTTTCTTATCACGAGAGAACAGTATATGGCCAACAATAGAGATCAGCCATGGTTTTTTTTTTTTTAGATAACACAGACAAAGTACGTGCTGAAACTACTAAATGTTAAATAAAAAATATATATTTTGGTGATACGTGGAATAATTTGATCGTCTGACTCAAATATTTCGGAACATTACAGGAATGTTACATTAAAGAAAATGTCAGTATTACTCGATGTGTCGTTTTCCGAGGTTTTGTATGAATTTGTCCAATTTACAGTGTTTGAGCTTCAGTTAATTGTTTGCATGCAAGTCTTTGTCGGATTCCGCTATCGATTGTCTGCTTTTGTACTTTGGAAGACACTGATACATCTGAAAAGCCCGATGTGCGCAAACTCAGCATTAGCTGTTCGGCACCATTGTGAGAAAGAATGTAAATGTTTTGTGCTTCTGGCCCTGATTCATCAAGTTGTTTTCAGGACTAATTCCTGTATAAACAATTACAGGGATTAACATGTTTTACAAACCAGAGGTTTTTTGGGCTGCGCGCTCATCCTTTCTGTAAAAAAATTCAGCCTGCTCCATATAATTGCATGCAAGCTCCAATATTATCTGCTCTGATATTCAAAGCCGGTTCTGTCTTTTACTGATGGAGGTCTAGACGTGACACCATAAAACTGTGGGTCACAAAAATACTGTGATTGTATGCTCTCCACTTTGAACTCTAAGCAAAAGTGATTTTGTAAGATAAAGATGCCCTGATGGGAAAGTGTGTCAAAACTCGTGTGTGCCTCACACTCCAAGCCACAGACGTTGGGCAACATACATATTGCCCAGACTGTATGAATATTTCACTAAATGCAAAATGTGCCGGCACTATACGTTCCTTCAAAAGGGCAAAATGAGAGGCTGAACAGAGTGGGATGATGATGGATGAGTCAAATCAAGGTCTTGCTGGTTTAGTAAACTGTCACTACTATTTTCTAGGTACCCAATGCACTTTGGCCTCTTTTTTCTTCTTCTTATGGGTACTGCTAAACATGATCACTTGACAGAAGCTGGGTCAGCTAAGGTTTAAACAAATGTAATATGTATTAATGTAGACTTTACTGTGGGGGGAGTGTAAGGCTGCCCTACTTTCCTGAGAAACAAGTCACTAATTAGGATGGTCAATGTCTTGCTGTCTCGAACAGATGGTGAGCTCACTTCGCTTCCTTTAAGATGCGTAATGGCCTGTGGTCCGTGCCTTTGCTGTAGCTGCAAGAGAGGGTTACAGTGAAAGCATATGGAGATATGTAGATACTGTACTGGGAGGTTGTGAAAACCTAGAAAGCTGCAGTTTCTGGCCTTCAGATAAGTGATGCCAGTTTTCATTGCAAACAGTGCGCATTAAGGTAATTACTTTGTGAGACGGGGGTTTGCAGCAACTGAAACTCAAGGATCCCAAGAGATCCCAATAATTTCCTGCTTGCGTTTCTCTCGCTGATATTAGATTTCTGTGTTTTGTTTTGCAAAAATAATCACAGTGCACAGTCCATGAAGCACTCCACAGAAAGTATCCAGGTCTGGCTCAGGTCTTTCAAAAAACAAATGCAGTTAGTGTTTGTGTTCCGTAAGTTACATATCAGTATAATCTGCATTTTGGACATGTTCTTCAGTTTGACAGTTTTGCACGAGCTTCCTGGTTTAGCTTTTTCATATTTTTCTGATAAACCTACTTGTTTCAAGATCAGCTATGACCCACTTCATCCAAAACACCAAAAAGCAGTTTCTTGGTGACACGTTCATCTTCACGAATATATTACAAAGTATGCAATTCTTCTATAACAAATAATCATTGACACATTTTTCTTATTATTATTAGTTTTATCATTAACTTAGCTGATACCAAGGTGAATTACAGAATCAGATGAATTTACACTGATCTCCTGTGTTTATTTATGCAGGCTGCTGTACGTACAGTATGATTTCAGGGTAAGTACATTGTTCAAGAGTTATATAATAAATGAGAGTTTCGAACCAGCAACCATCATACTGTAAGAGAATGAGTCCAAGTTGGACACTGCGTGTTGCCCTTTGTGTCGATTGTAACTGCGAAAAAAATTGTTAGAAAATTGAATAGGAGAGAGTCTAAATTACCATAGTAAATCCAGGTTTTATGACCTGCATTAGTTTCACTGCTGATACCACGTGGCACGAGCGGAACACGACAGCGGCCTAATATTGCTGCTTTATATTAGAATTTCGATCAAATATTTTCTAGTAAACGCTTTTGCGAGTCATAAAATCGGTTCAGGATGAAAATGCAAATGTAAATATAATTCGCTGGCTGTGGGGTGGCTGGAGGATGGGCTACTGTACTGTCTCAGTCCTAATCCTAATTTGCCCGGATTCCATGTCAAGCTTTTCCAAATGCACCATCTGCCGCTGCCGAGACAGAATCGGTGGCGGAGCGCGGGGCACTAGTTTGTCCAGCGCGTGCCGCCCTCGAGTGAGCGCGCGGCGGCGCCCGGGCGGACTGATCCGAGCGGTGTGTTCTGCGGCTGCTCCGTGTCACTCATCCCGCGAGCGGCTCCCGAGCGTGCCCCGAAAACACACACACGCACGCACGCACGCATATACACACACACACACACACACACACTCTCTCTCACTTTCTCGCTCTCTCTCTCACACATACACACACACAGAGCCGAGGAGCGTTTCCCAGAGAGCCACGCTGGGAGAAAAATATCACTATAATAAAATTGCGTCGGAGGAAGAATTCCGCCAACACGAAGCCCACTCTGAATTCATCCAGGAGCGTACGTTTTGTGAAAGAAATTGCAATGCTTCAAACCAGGGATATCGTGTGGGCATTGCTTTTCTTTGGCACGGCAGGTAAGATTTGCTTTGTTAGATAGGCGTTTTTTTGGGTTTTTTTTTTTTTTAATGTTCCCCGGTAAGTTTTGAGTGAGGCGCGTGTTTCGACGCGCGAGCTGCCTGTGTGTCGCTCCGATTCTGTGCGCGCGACACGGGAGCTGTCCGCTGCGCGCGCTGCGACTAATGTAACCGCTATCTGGACAGTAATTCTCTCAACTCTGCTCCGTGCGTTTCACTTTAACGCGTTGCGCTGCGATAAGTTAATTCCGCTGCATGTGTGTTGAATTCTTGTCTTTTCCTTCAATTTCCCCCTCGTTTTCCTACAAGAAAGCGCGTAAGTTGCACTGGACGCGCGTGCGCTCCTTCGGCGCCTTTGTGAGTGTCTGCCGTCGCTCCTTATACAGGGCAGCAGAGACGGGGGCAAAAAAAACCGTTCGCACGCTTGTCGTGCGTGATTCCTATGCCTCTTTTACCGCAGCTTTGATTCGTGCACAACACCGCTCGCCTGGGAAATAAACGTTACACAGTGCGCGGGGGAGCTGTGGATTCGCGAGGCGGGGAAATGATGCGCGGTAACCCGCCTGGGGAGTCCGCAGCCAGCGAGAAGGGGCACGAGCGCGACCCGTTATGTGATCTTAGCAAAATGTGTTTGTACTTCATCTGCTGCAGACCGTCGTTCACTGCAACTAGAAGGTCGTGTCATTGCTTCACGCACCTTCTCTCCAGCTTTGTTTTACGCGCCCCGTAATAAATCGTTAATAGCAAACTGTGGATCGAGCTTGTTTGCGTTCTTTTTCGGCTGGCTGAGAGTGAGGCGGCCGTGCGGGAGGGAGCTCGGTGAGCCGGTGTTCCCGTCCCCGAGCTCACCGGTGCCCCGCACTGCCACTGTATTTACAGTAGCTCCTCAGAATGCGGGGTAGATCGGCGTGCACCGAGCTAACGTTGTACTGTTAGGGTTAGTATCCTGCGTTTTAATTTATTTTATTTTTCCGGGGCACTGAGAACTTACAACCTGAATGTTCACTCGTTTAACGTTCACACTTTTGTGAGCTCCTTCAAAGCACCGCGCTGCGTGCGCAACCATCAGTCTGGGAAGAGACCCCAACAGTCCGGTCACGGCTGTTTATGAGCAGCGGCACCGAGAAACGGGCAGAATTAAGCAGCATGACCGGGGAAACTGCCACCGTGGCCGAGATGTGCGCCACTTCGACGGAGGCCGTTATTTTTCCGCTCAAATTGACGCTGCTGACTAATGAGGTTCCGCTCGACCAATGAGAGAGCAGCAGGATCGGGCGGGAACGGCGCGGTCTCACAGTGGGAGTAGCGGGTCCAGCGCGACACTGGGCGCCCCTCGTACCTGAGGGTGTAAACACTGCTTTTCTGTCCGGTGGGGAAAACATTTGTATCTTCAAACATTTACAACCTCAAGCAAAAAAAACAAAAATAAACTGTTGGCATAACCGCCGCTTTCCCCGACTTGTACTTACTGTACCACTACTGTCTCAGGAACATAAGGGAATCTCATTTACATGAACTCCGACGGAAAGCAGCTGTAACCTCAGATAACAAAGCAGCACATTTTTTCGTCGATAATTCACATTTAACCTATATTCCCAAGCAAAATATGTGTGAACGTTGTCTTCCCTTCTTCAGAGAAGAGACTGAAAGATGTTTTTTTCTGTAAAGGAATGTGGGTGCAGATGTCTTAAAGAGCGCTAATGTATGGTACGTGATGCTGCAATGAAAGGAGGAGAATTCAGTAGTGTCTGTAGTTAACACCTATAATGAAAACACCCCGCATATAAAGGCAGCGTTTCAAAGGAAGTCGAAGTGAAGTTCTCTAGCTGTGTGCAGAAACAACTGTAGGTGGAGTTCTTGAGGCCAGATCAGCACAATCATAAAAACGAAATCGTATAAAATGCTTTGAAATACTTGACTCGTGGTTAACAGTTTCTCATCAAGCCTCAAATGAAGACAGGAATTCAAAAATCATATTACTGAAATGGAAGATTTGTTTTTGAATAATAGCTAATTACATAATTTGATTGGCTGTCAGAAACCGATCTTGAAGTTTTTTTTTGTTGATCAAATTTTAAGAATGAGTTTCTGATCTCACTTCTGATAATTCAATATACAGCACAGTGCTAATGACTTGCAGGTTTAAAACCAGCATGTTCCTCTTTGTCAGAGTGGCTCCAGTCTTTTTTAAGGCACTGGACGATTTTGAGGGCTGCTACTCTGAAACAGCGAGTGCTTTCTTCTCAAGTAAAGCAGAGAAAGGTCTGTTTTATTCATCTCACTGGACTAGGACAAAAGATTTGTTTCAAGACTGTCTGAGGTTAAGATTCAGCACCTGCAGCCATCAATCTCATGGCGACAGGAGGCGTTTGGGGACCGGGACACATATGGGGTGCCGGCCGGTGTCTGTTCATCTGATATGGCACCAGATAGGTGAACAAAGCAAAGGGTTAATGCCATGAAGACTGGCCTAAATTGCATTTTAGCTTAATGTTGCATATTTATTCCAAAACCTGTGTATAATGAGACCGGACCACTTACAACATTATGATAATTAGCCCGTCGTGATTCTGCTGTCTCTGTATTAACTGAAATGTATGCTACAAAATGAATAGGATTACGTTTCTTTTTGAATTTTGATCCTCACCTGCTCTAACCATTTTACCAGACTTTTTGAATTTCCCATGTTTGTTGTTCAAGACAGATGGAAATGTTCAGCATCTTAAAGATACAAGGAATGTTATCATTATGTGCTGAAGAGCTGGATACCATACAGCCTGTCTGTTCTGTTGCCTGCTGTAGATGTGTATTGTCTGCATGCAGCTGTTCAGCTTTGGCTTTGGCCTTCCAAGCATACTAGGTGTTGCATTCACAGAATTCGCTGCTTTGTCTGTTTATTTGTTGCTTCAGCATTTGTCGACATGTGTCCCAAATAAAATGGAGGAATCACAGTTTTTACGATGTTTGTCAAGAAAGGCCATTTAATGAAGAGTAGAGACTGGAGACCTGAAAAGTGGTCTTTATAATGTGTTTTCAGTCACCCTCAGGGGAAGGCTGGGTTTAACAGTTGTCCACACTTGGGGGAAAAAAATAAACAAATCCAAGATGGCTAACATCTGGGACTTAGACTTCTGTGGGAAGTTCAAAGCCACTACGAAAATAAGATTGCCTATTTTTAAGAAGGGGAAATAGTAAAAACCTTACAAGGGAAAATTATAAGGTTTCGAGTCAACTGCTTGGATGGAAAAATGAATAAAATATCCAGTGGCTGTATCTCGCAAGCTTTCTCCTCATCAAGAGGCAAAAAAACAACAAAGTTTAAAGTGTTGTGTTGGATCCACACGAATATTACCAGCCTATAATTATCACTGTGATTCCTTAAGATCTGATTAGGGCATCTTGTTGTATTATGCAGCTTCCCTCCTCAGGTGAGATTTTGCGCAGTAGTTCCAAGTTATGGGACAGCTAGGGTGGGGCCCGTCTTCAATAGGCTTATACGTTGTGATGTCACAGTCTTTAGAAATCATTACTGAAACTCAACAAAATGCATTTGGTTCCTTTTACAGTCGTGACATAGGTCGGTGACATTTGAAATTTTGGGTAGGTTATGTACAGTGATAAGCAGTTTTCACCACACAAGCAAGATTTCAGAAGCTCTTGTTGCCTTCTGCAGCGGCGTGAACAATCTCCCTGTGAGGAACAGACCTTGTGTGCTGTTACTACATCTGGTGTTTCCCATTAGAAGTTTCAGCTGTCACTGTTGAGTTTCCATACTTGATGAAGATGAAAACATACCCTGAGAAGAAGTAGCGGGCAAACATTCTGAAGAAGTACCTCCTTTCCCAGCTTTGATATATTAGCCCAAGCCATTGTATGTAGTTTTTGTACATAGCATGATTTGAGATTAAATAGAATTCACTATTCGTTTCACATTTGAATTCTACATTTTTGCCCGTGGATTAGTAGATAAGCATATATTGGTATGAATTGATGTGTTTAATGTGTTTTCCACATCGAAAGGTTCCTCATAGCCAAGGTCAGCAGAAGTTTTTATTGAACCGAACGTGTACTTTTGGCTCATTGACAACACCTGTCACAATTTTTCTAATTTGCAAGGGTGGTGGAGGCACAGTGGTTTTCACTGGTGCTTCACAGCTCTTGGGCTTTTGGTTCAGATCTGATTTTGTCTTTGTTAGGGTTGCATGTTGTGCTTGCACGTGTAGGTTTCCTGCCATAGTCCATAGGCACTTGTTTCGGGTCAGCCGATGGCTCTGAACTAGCCTTAGTGTGTGTTCCCAGGATAGGCTCTAAATTGGATGGAGGTATTGATAATGGAGAGAGGAATGAGTGCAAATTCGTTACAGAGAGGAGAAAAGGCTGCAGATCATATTCTAGATAACTACATATTTTCAATTTGTTTTGGGGGGGAAAAAAAGATAGTGTTGAGGGGAGGTAAAAGTTTTTTTTTTTGCAAGGATACATGAAGGTGCTGGCTTTAGAAGTTTGTAGGTTTAGCACTTGCGTTCAGCTCAAGCTGTTAAAATGTGGTTACTGTACTTTTTATTTTTTGACACACAAAACTTAAATACTAAAAGATAAATGGAGAGGGCACAATTTTATGTAGCATATGTAGGTATATTTGATCAAAGGATGTGTACATATGTATGTATATCGTGACCATGGGCCAAGGCGAAGCTGTGCCTTGAGAACAGAAATACCTTCTTTGGAGTCAGACAGCCTGACATGCCCATTTCTAATTTGAAATCGCTGTGTTGCGTGCAGAGTTGAATCTGTACAAGTATACAGGTACTTCTGAGGCTTGCAGTGCAGTCTCAGAATTTGAAACATTTGAAATGTTTGTATTTTTCTAAACATCTGTTATTGTAAATGTACTTTTTAGAGGAAAAAAGATTAATAAGCAGTAATAAAAGGAGTGATTTCTTATTAAGGTTATGAATTTAGAAGCTATTGTAAGCAAGAATTGAATTATTTGGTAGTATTACTTTTGAAAGACTTTTTACCCACTAATGCTTGATGTGTCCCTCACTGGTTCTACTGTTTTCTAAAATGGACACAGTTTTTGTATCATAAAATTTTTAGAAGTGCAGGTTATCTCGTTTTCAGTTCATGGCCTTCATAGCCTTCAGAACTGGCCATATGAGGAGTCACACAGGACTTCAACTGAGTAAAGTGAGCAGGAGAAGAGAATTGAATCTAGTTTTTCCATTTGTGATTCTGTGTGTTACCTCTTAGTGGCTATGGGTGGTTTGATACTTTTTAGATGGGTGTTACTTTATAAGTACAGCAGGTTTTTTAATGTTAAGTTATATAATATTTTTTCCTATTAATTTGGAAGATGTACTGTACTTTGGGAATGTAGCATATATTTTAACAATTTTTTTAAGACTCCACCAAAATGTGAAATTGATAGATTTTTATCATTAAGTACATCTAAAAATGTTAATGTCTTGCCACTGGCCATTTCTTCTATATTTTTCCATTGCTGTGTTTGATGAAGATGGTCTGCTTTTGCATATTAATCAGCCTCTGAATGGGGACCCATCTGATTTGCTTTGTGTGAGCTCTGAAGGCGACCCATAGAGCATCGGAGAAAAAAAGAGGGAACTGGGTTTGATGGGCTGAAAAGCAAACCCTGCACCCAGTTCTTCTGAAAGGATTTCCCTCCATTCAAGTGGAAAGCCTCATTCAGGGGCCAAGAGTGTCCATGTGCAGAGGAGCCATGGCATTGCACACATGACCCGTGCTCCGTGTGTGTGTGTTTTTAAGAGAGCCTTTGGGTGGATCAGGGAGGGGCGAGATTTCTGCAGCATTTTGAATGCCCCCCATATACTGTTCCTCCCCCACTCTGGGAGTGACTCATCACTCTATGATGTAATCCCCAGCAATGGCAATGGCTGATCCCAGGAGCCAGACGTCTCCCCACCACCACTCATTAAATGCATTGGAGCATACCATTGGCTGCAGGTGCAAGCAGCATCCCCCTCCCTTAGGGAGAACACCACGTGATGAGAAATAATTCATTCTGGAAACTTCGCAGGATAGTTTGCGGATGTGGTTGACTTAGTTATGTACTGCTGGGCAATTGCGCATGATGCGTAAGCTCAGTGAGGTAGAATTATGCAGTGTTTTACACATTCCTTTTCATCTGATCTCATTCCATTTTTAGTGTTCAAAATGGATATATTGCACTCACTTGCTGCTGCTCTCACCAAAACATTGACTTGGAAAATGTCTCTAGAATGCCTCCAATTTTGTCTTGAGCATTACTACCAGTTACATGTCAGTTAAATTTCCTTTCTGCACAAAACGAGGTGACACCTTCTTTCTGTTTCATTCTGTGTATTGCCAGTGACAGTTTTTTTAGCTGCTTCCAGGTCAAAGCCTTGTAGTTAGATTGGGTCTGCTTGCTTATTTTAGCTACAAGGAACATCTGTGTCGCATAAGGACAGCAGTTTTGCACTGTCACTGAGATACAACAGGGCATTTCAGCTAGACCAGACTTGCTGTTTATTGTGCTTGTTGTGCCTTTTTGGTTTCAAAGCACCCATGAATCCAAGCCTCAGAGGATGTAACACAAGCTGTGACAAACACAGAGCCTAAATATAATTCCTGGAACAACTGAGCCTCATTAATAATGGATTTTAACTGATGAGAAAGATATAGTGTGTCTTTGCACAGAATGAGGATGAGCATAAAAGAATTAGAAACTTTGCGGTCACCTGCCCATGGAGGAGTTTTGATGTGAACTGGCAGTTGGCTTTGAAAGGCTTTGTTTGGTTCAGAGGGGCATAGGGTGGGGCTTCCCTTCAGGAATGTATAGGACAGGTTGGCACGTAGATGTTCACTTGGTTTAGAAGCTGGGTATGGAAACTGTAGATAAACTTCAAAAAACTCTTCATTAGAGAAGCAAATACTGGACCTCTAAGAGCTAGCCTTGCCAATGGTTAGCCAGTGAACCGTTTAGGCACCTTCCATAAATTAACCTTGTATTTGTTGCTTTTGTTTTTAATCTGCCTTCAGTAGGTCTGTGTGCATTGTTTGGTTTACTGGCATTGTTTTTGTGCAGCAAAAAAATGCCTGAAAATATTGTATGTGTAAGGACAAAAATGAGCCTGACCTAAATCCTGTTGTTTTCTGGGGATCCAAAGATGGATTCCTCAGGCTAACTCTGCAAGCTAGATTATCTGTGCATGATGTCAAAGGCAGTGCTCCCTTTGTGGGTCCTCTCACTTGCTTGGTAGGGGTGTAAATTGTTTTCCAGTTAATGTGTGGCAGTCAAAGGAATGCTGGCAGTAAAACTCAATTATCAAGAGTCATAATATTGTCCGTTTATATATTGATGTTATAAATAACAAGGTGCAAAATGACACTGTCTTTCTTCAGTAAGAGTAGGTGAGGGTGGCCTTCTGTGTGTCTGGCCTCTTGTGTACCACTGACATGACTTTCAGTACCCTGTACAACCACCTTGCCCCCAGCTGTGCCGCTGTGTGTGTCGGCTCTACTGTATATACATATGATCATAATTCTTTGGTGAACCAATTAGACTACTTGTCTCTTTTTTGTTGTTTAGGCTACATAGCCTGTGCATGTGTATAGCTCATTATAAGGCCTTTGTTTAATGAAAAGTGCGTGTTATTTAGGCTAAAGCTTTTAATAGCCTGTTAGGCTATTAAGCTTATTTTTAAAACACATTGTTTCTTGACACAGATGCAGCCTTGTGCCTGAGTGTATTTGCATATTTATATTTTTTGTGAATATACTGTTTAAGTCTTTAATCTCACGATCTTTGTTTATTCCATTAGTGACACATTCATAGCCTATTTGCAATTTCCTCTCCAGTTTTTAAAACAAATTCAAATGGTGTCCAACCATTTTTAATAAGTGTAATTCCCTTTCTCCTCTTCAGCCAACATTCTGCTAAACAGATTACATGTTACACAGAACACTTTGACCTGCTGGTTTGTGATCCAAATTATGTCAGTTAACAAAAGTCTTCTACAAGTTTGCATGACTTGAAATCTTAAGCTTTAGTTACAGATAAAAACAACAGGGATTTTTGCAATCTTTCAGTTGCAAAGTGTTTTAAGCATTTTTTGCAAAAATCACAGAATCAGTATAATTAATATGAGAACTCAGATAAGGAATTGTAAATTAACATTTGCTGTTTAATACTGAAGTAACTCAGTGTAGTTCCACATCTGTGATTACTGGGTAGGTCACGAAATAACCATTTTCTGTGCTGTTTTAACTGGATCAAAATTAACTGAATGTGGTGGGCTAGTAGCCCAAATATCTTGCTATGCAATTAGATGTAGGTTTCCTCCTAGTGCTCTGGTTTCCACTCACAGCCCCAAGTAAACAGATGACTCTAAATTCCTTATTGGATGAATGTACAGTATGTGTTTCACTGCTCTGCTGTACAAATGGGTGAATGATTGTGGGGAATTCAGTGCAGTGTACGTACCGTCATAAACTGCCTTGGATAAAGGTGTCAGCTAATTATTGCATAGTATTTGCTCTGTATCAATTTGGGAAACACCTTCTGCTAAGTAAGTAAATGTAGCTTTGCACAATATAGAGAATGGAATTCCACAGTGGTTGTTGTAAATGAATGTTAGTTGTTTGTTAACTTTGGTTGCTAGATCACATTTTGTTTCAGCTGGTATGTAAATGGCGTACATGCACATACTTCTGACCCCGCTACATAAAGGGGTCTTCTGCCCCGTTGAATGAAAAGAATCCCAGTGTAGGGCTGTGTCTTTGTTCTTTTCAGTAACCCTGCTGTGTTGTCTGAGAGTAGAACAATGTGATTTATTGGGGTTAAGTACCCAAAACAATAGATTTAGGGTTCTTTCAAGAATCCTACTGTTATCACTCTTAATTTGCAAAATGAGGCCAGTACTGAATCAGACAGAAAGAGCGACAGCTGTTGTAGGAGGCATGTGTATAAATTGGGTTTTTTTTTGTTTTTTTTTTAACCAGTCCAGTGAAATACACAACTAGTAAATTATGGATAGTTCACTGTTGACCCTTTGACAAGGGTATTAACTTAACTGATTCTTTTTTAGTTCTGAATAAGAACCCTGAGTTGTGATGGGAATTTGTACAGCTGTGGTAGATTGTCGACTTCTGTAGAACATACTATTTTAGTCATCAGTCAAGCAGCAAGGAGTAAAATGCTGCTCGTTCCTAGAGGAATAAAGGCCAATTAGTAATATTTTCATATGTTGTCCACACTGTCACCTAATGAGAATTATTTCATGAACAACATTGTAAACATTTATTTGGAATGCAGGGGATAAAACAGAAAGGTGGCATAGCAAATGTGGAATTTTAAAAATATGGGCTGATCAGTCTCTACTGAATCAGTCACCAAGGGCTGCCTCCATGATTAAGCGGTATGTTTATTCCATTGTTATGCTCAGCTCATAATGGATATTGCAAAACATGTCAGGCTCAAACCATCCCTGTGCACCCCTATAAGATTAGTTTAAACAAACAGAAATGGCGCTGAAGTCAGGTGCATGGATGGAGGAATCGGCACTGTAGTGAGCAGAGTAAGTCACATGTCAATTGCAATATAATTTTGCAGCTGGTTTGCATTATTTCTGATTTTCTTGATGTCATTAAGGGTATGAGAAGAGAATTGGCAAAACAAGCAGAGATGATAGCATGGTGGTTGAGGAACTGGCCTCAATATTCTAAGATTTCAGGCTTGTCTCTGGTTCATTCCTGCCTCAGTAGTATTAAACTAATAGAAGTGTAGCACGGTGACTGTGGAAGGTTTGTAACATCAAGGTCTTGAGGTGAATGAACATTTCTACCAAGTCTATCAACATCAGTATTGCAAAGTGTGGTACTATAGTTCAGAAACTGTGCCAAACCACTTTTGGAGGGGCCAGAACAAAATACTGGGGGGGGGGGCATTAGACCGATTTTCTTGCTACACCTCATTGTCAGTCACATGCAAGCTATATAAATATATGTGTTTTTCTTACTTCTGCTTCTGTATGCACTGTTTTCCACAAACCAAGTGCCATTCTATTTCGACCTCGCTTTTGTATAGTTATTTTAAACAGAGGAATTCAACAATGTGGGGTCCACAGAAGATGCAATCCATAAAGAAGACTGTAAGCCAACAAGGAATGTACATAGAAAGTGTTCACCCCAAGGCACATTTACAGACTAATACTTATAACTAACAAATTGGAATTTATTTGTATTGGTGCTGGACATGATACATAACCTGAATTGCCCAGTTAAATATCCACAACAGAAATTAGAGAACGGCCATAATTTATAGGAAGCATTCTCTCTAGTCTATATAAGGGACAATTGACATGAAGCACACATAGGCAAGATTAAAGTAGGTAGGCAAGCCAGAAGGAGGATGTTGTACTCTCTCATTCATGCTATTGGTAGAGTGATCAGCTTTGACTTCTCTTAATTTTTATGTGGCCACTATACTGTACATGTTTTAATGTAATATACAGATCTGGGCCTCAGTCACGATAGTCATGTTTTTGATGTTTGCATACAGTTGATGAATCTCTTATTCTAGGAGGCAGTTGCAACACAGCTCAGCTGGCTTGCAGTGGTGGTCTTCTCTCTCCTCCAAAGCCATTTCAAACTGTTCTTCTGCTTGCAAAGCAGCAGTTCTAAAACAGTGCTGCGAGTGGCACACCTCAACCTTAATCTGCGTCTGCAGTCAAAATCCTCTGGCATTTGCTGATCATTTGAGCTTCTTGGTTTCCTGTCTTTGCATAGCAAACATTTCTTCACTACAGCAGGCTCTATCCCAGCATGCCCAGTCAGTGTTAAGGGAACATAATACCAAGGGATTTGCACTCTGAAACTCCTCTTTATGACAGAATGAACAAAATTTTGTGTTCAAGCTGTCTTTAGATGGCAGTGTTAAACACAGTTTTGCACTCCAACTTGAAGAAAGAGAGACAGACAAACAGACAGCCAGATAGATAAATGGACAGATACTAATAATATATGTCACCAAACTATATAACCCTTAAAATGGCTACATTTGGTACATCAGTACTGGTATTTCTGCCAAACAGTTGCTCCCCTGCAGAGAGTGACCTGTGCGATGGTTGTAGTCTGGTGAAAAACTAGAAAGGAGGAAAATAATTAAAAAAATATATTGCCAGACTTTATCGCTCTCGTGATAGTAATGTAGGCAGCACCATATGTGTCGTGTGTAATTTATTACCCTCCCTTGTTGCCAGTGTGGGTCTTTCCTCTAGAATCGACTTCATCCAAATTAGGATGTGAGTTCCGCCTGGAGGCACACCACTAATGTGTGTAGGGTTTTATGTGTGTGTGTGTGTGTGTGTGTGTGTGTGTGTGTGTGTGTGTGTGTGTGTGTGTGTGTGTGTGTGTGAGACTTGTTTGTCCACATTGTGACAGAGACTAGAATTTAGATGAATAAGTTGGGAACTGCTTGCTATACAAAAACCTCACTTAGGGAGAGAAGTACTTCAAGTTCAAAATTCAAGTCTTTTGCTTGGAAAAACAAAGCTAGGCATTAAGACAAGTTAAAATAGACAGACAAAGAGAGGTTGAGCTTTGTAGATAGAGACTATTTTAATGTGTCAGAGTGGCACAATGCTTATGTCTTGCGGCTCCCTGGGTGTGTATTCTAACATCTAATCTGACTCAGCTTGTGTGTGAAGTCTGCATGTTCTCCTTGTATTTGGGTGGATTTCCTCTGGGCGGTACAGCTGAAATTGCCTGTACTCTACCTCCTATGAGTGAATGAGTGTGTTGCATTGCTCTGCTGGGTAAATGGGTGAATGATTGTCCGGGGGTGAGTGAAGTATACATAATACTGTGAAGTCATCCTTGACAATGTGTGTTTGTTTATGCCTCAAATTATGAATGCAGTTAGGACTGGAAGTCTGTTTGTAACCTGGAATTTATTCATGAATCTAAGCACATCACAATTAATAAGAAATAATTAAGACATCTTAAATCCCTTGATTTATATACAGGTTAAGTTCTGTTGGATGTTCATTAGTACAAGTGTTCTAGCTAATTATTGTACTTTACTTTGAATAAAAGTGCCTATTAAATGAATAAATGTAAATGCAATTGCCCCGGGGTATTAATGTATAGAAGGTAGTACCTAACTTGTAGAACATGTACAACAGAAACCTGCGTGCTCCAAAAGACCAGCGTATCTGCTGGCAGGAAAGGTGACTCTGGCCCTTCTTGTAAAGAGACCTTTCTTTATTGTGTTGTGCACAGCGTGCATTGTAGGTTTTTGACATGGCTGAGAAACAAAAATATAAAGTGTTGAGGATGAAAATTGAATCTTATTAGTTATTTTGTTTATAGGGAAAATGGGGGGTGAAAAACAACAGCTTGATATATAAATGGTTAGCCCACTTATGACTTACAAGGTTACTTGACTATACCTCTGACCACAAGTATTTTTCACCATTAACATGAATTTCCTGAAAAGAGTGCCACTAAGACCAGCTGGCCATTAATGACGTCATGAGGCCTGGTGATCGTAACGAATAGACACGTTAACAAGGCCGTCGAGGAGGCAATAACTGCCTGATTTGCCAGGTCTCCATGACATTTAAGACCTTCTTCGTACCTAATATTAGAGTGGGAAAACAGTTTTTCAGTGTTTTATTTATTTATTTATTTATTTATTTATTTATTTATTTATTTATTTTTATGTGTTTGTGTATGTATGTATTTATTTTGCTGTGCCTGGTGCCAAGCAGGGGCAGCATGAGCAGTAAAGGACAGAGGTGCTCAATGCCACAGGGTGAACACTTCATCTGGCAGCTCACTCTCGGGAGATTGTGGCGGCTTAAGCAGATCAGGATTCAAAATAGTGCACAATGCCTGTCTCTTAAAGTGGCAACATCATCCAAGAAGGATGCCAGGGGAAGAGGTGCCTGTTTTTGTTATGTTTTTACGGCCTCTCAGATTTTGTGTTGTGCCATAGTGCAGAAGTGCCCCCGTCACTATGGCACAATGTAAATTCTGAGAGGCTGTAAAAATATGGGGCAAGCTTGAAAATGTGAGCGCAGACTAAATATTACTGATATACATTACTTATGGTATGATTTGGTTTGGTGTGCTAACAACGCAGATGTTAGTAAGAGCGAGGCTGCGAATGGGCCGATGTTACATCTGTTTATGTCTTGGAACAAAAGGAGTGTCAAGCTGCATGTGATTGATTCAGTCTCTTGGTATATAGGCATTCAGATGCTGCGCTCAGTGGAGCCAGTCCTGGGGTCACCGGGCCAACGTTTTGTCACTTTGCAGTAGAGTCACCATGCATTATTCAGCCTGTAGGCCCAGGCCAAACTCTCAGACCTTGGTGTGCTTTTGCTGGCTCGTGGTGAATGTACACACTAGTGGAACTGGTACTGCAAGCAAAATACTCAAGTGGGCTTCGTTATTTGGTGGTTTTTCCGATAAGGAATGGCTTACATTTGCAGATGGGAACCAAGCCCTGCTCGATTCTCAGTGAGATATATATATATATATAAAAAAATAGTTTAGCTGGCTTTAAGAAAATACATGGCCCACTTATGTTAAGCCACGCAACCGAATGGTGTTTGTAAAATATCCCTGTTTTCTACAGTATTTCCTGTTCACTGCTAGTGCCTGGCCTTTATTTAAAGTAATGATCATGTCTTATTCTGTCATTGTTTTCTCTAACTTCTCTGTTCTGTGTGTGCTCCCCTATACTGTTTAATTTTCATGAATGATGTGGTGTTCCTTGATGCTACAGTTTTTTAGGAGCAAATTAAATTTCAGTTTTGGAAAATTGGTTTACCTTTCTTTTGGTTATGTAAACAGAGGGGGCTGTCTGCCAAGTAGCTAAAGAATGATTTACCTCTTTGAACAGCATGATAGATAAGCCTTTAATTGTAGTGCTGAAAAGGTTGACTCAGATAACACATACTTGGAGAGACTATTTTCTCAAGCTGTAAAATTGTGTCCCCCTAGCTGAACTGAAAATAAAGTTACAACAGGGCAGTGGCTTAACAACCAAAAAGGTAATAAACTTCATTCTGATATTCTGATATACACATACATCATTCTGATTTTTAAAAAAAATGAGGCCGCTCTCGCTGCATTATGGAAATTTTAATGATGGGTGATGGTGTGTGGCTCGGTCAAGATCAAAATAAATCAATGGATTATTTAAAGTACAGTCCATGAATCCATAGTAGAAGGCCAAGAAAAAGCCAACAAGGTTTTGTTTTTCTAATACATTACAATGGCTCTTAATTTGTTAATCTACCTTTTTTGAGGGTACAAATGGCTAGTGATTTATGTAGGCTGTGCTAATTCAGAAATAGACCAGTTCTAGTCACATGATTTGTTTGCTGTCTTTTTCTTATTTGAAATGTGATGTTAAATGGGAAATCTTTTTTAAAGCTTTTCACTTGTCTTAAACAGCAAACTACTGAGAAAAGAAGCAATGCGCTCCAGTTCTACTGTGTCATGCACTTATTAGAAGGTAAATTGCTGGAATATGTCTTTGAGCTTAGCGATAGATGGGTGTCATTTGTGAATAACAACGGGAACCAAACAAAAGTTTTATGTCATACTTATATTTTGAGAAGTTTCAATAGTGTTTGCTACCGAATTAATCAGCGAGAATTAGAAGCTGAATCAGAATCATAACCAGTTAATCATAACTGAAATTGTTAGTCCATGCCTGTTCTTGTATGACTGGGTTTGCACTTTTATGCATGCTGAATAACATGGTTTTGAAATGGTGTTTTCATATTGTCTGTGGAGTGATGAAGAAGAATGTGAAGCTTTCGGATGTGGGAGGCATGTTCTAAGTATTTACCCTCTAACTACATATGAACTGTTACCACAGAGCAGATGACAAGGGGGACGTAAGGGAACATGGGCTGCGTGTGTACACTCAGGTCCCGGTGGGGAATTCTTTAGCCTAGCCTACAGACACAGAGTTCTGTGGCCCATGGGAACCGGTGAGATTGAGTCCGACCTTGTTACAGAATAGCTCCATTCAGGAGTGACCAGAGAGCCCTGTCTCCATTAATCATTCTGTCAGATTTGTTTGAGGGGAATTATTATTGGAATATTTTGAATATGTGAAACAAAGTTTTTCGTGGGAAATGAGTGATTTTGCTGCGAGAGGAGGGAAGGGCTGATGGGTTGCCGAACATTGTCCTTCTATAGCGAGGATCTAATTGTTATTAGAAAACAGATTACAGGCAGATATATGTACGTGTCCAGCTGCCCAAGGACAGTCTGTTTTGCACAGCATTCTCATTAGGAGCCCAGACCCATTGTGTGCCGATCTTAATGAGCTTCTCCACTATCAGGGAGAAAACAAAAGAGAACAGAGGAGAAAATGGAGATGAGTTCAGAGCATAACATGTCCTCTCTTCAGTGAGAAAACCCCTGATTTGCCTCCTTGGATTCCGTGAAAGCATATCACTGTTTTTGGGAATCTCTGAATACGTCTTCTTCAAGCAAGGCGATAACATAAAATCATCTGCAAATATTTTGAGCTTTAAGCAATCATAATGTCATCCCTTTAATTAAAAGAATGATAAATGTCGTGCTCCTTTAAAACAGAAACATCCATCTGTCCGTCCATCCATCCATCCATCCATCTATCATTAACTACTTTATCCTGGCCAGCACCAGGGCAGTATAGACAGAATAAAGCAGATACACAATTAGAAATATTGCTGAGGAATATAGAAATGCTGACAAAAAATATTTCACTACCTGACGTAGGATTTTGTTTATACACTATGTGGACCTTTACAGGACTATTTAAATTCACTGCAGTTCAGCTGTCTCAAAAGTACATCGGAGGAAAAGACGTGCAGGGGAATTAAGCAGTTATAAACTAAATTGTTTCAAAGGCTGTTTGCTCTTGATTCTGTTTGGGAGGAGTAAAATAATACACTTCTTTTGAAAGAAAAAAGTCATGTCCAGGAAAACGTAATTTATTGCAGAAGGGGCGGGGCTTTGATGGTGTTTGTTCTTAGAGTTGTGTTATTGGCCAGAATTGTATTCTATTATTTGTTTAAAATTAAATATTGATCTGGTGTTTCCTGGCAACTGAGTGCCAACAGTGCTGTGAGCTCATTATGGGGGGTGTGCAGAACAGGAGTGTGAGTCTATGGGAGGTGTTGAAGTGAAGTCAGTTGTTCGAACATCCAGTCACTGTTTGGTTCTCAGTATCAGGAAAGGCCCAGAATTTCAAATTGCCAGCCTGCAGCCTGAATTTGGTGAAAAGAACACAAAACACAATTTGCCTTGTTCATTAGATACCAAGCTGTATAAGCTGACATTGGACCATAGCTGTAATTTAGTTTCAATATTGATATTTGAATTTAGTGGCATTATAATATTCTGTGGTCTTGTTAGGAGAACTGGTGTGACCTGGTCACTAACCATTTAGCCTGCTAACAGCTGGCGAGGGTCTGAGATGGGTAACAGCATGCTTGCTGTTTCATAATGTTGATGCTTAGCCACAATATTTAGTGGTGAACAAACTTGAAAATTCTGCTTGAAACTTTGCCAGTCCCATCAAGCCAAAGCCATAGCTATTTTATTTTTACCAGACTAAAGAGTCTGTATCCAATATTTATTCTTAGGACTGAATTATTGTGAAGAGAACCAGTATGTGTTGTAAATTGTGTATTGCACTGGCTGCTGGAATGTGTCTTTCCCAAAGGAGTACATATTTCATAAGTTCATTTACGACAACTGTTATATTTTATGGTAACTCAGAAGTGTTATTCATTAAAAATACATGACTTGTCCTTTTTAAATTTCAGTACTCGGTTTTCAAAATATGTTTGTGTAAACATAAACATGTAAACGTAAACACAGAAATACCAAAATATAAGAATTAGTATGGGAACAGACAGCTCAGCAGGCAGTAGTGCTGATTCGCAAGTATAATTTTTAGTAACCTGTAATCCTGTGGGATAAAGTATTTTTGCTTCTGACTTTACAACAATGTTATTTATATCACTTCATCGTTAACGTGTCCTCATTTTTATAAAAGTTGGTCATAATGGATTGAACTTTCTGGGTCAGTGGATGAACTATCTGCTGATGAAGGATCTTCCTCTCTGTCCAGTATGGTCTGTAGCGCAGACACGAGGGATGATGTAAATGCCGTGTTTCTGTAATTAGCATTAGCACTTCTGTTTTCAGATGATTCATGGTTTATTTCCACCTCTGCTTTGATTCAGGCATGGGTCACGTTTTGATGGGTCACGTCATGTCTTCAGTTGGAAATGTGGAAGTGTCTGAAGGAAAGGCAGGACGCATGATTGCTGCTTACTGAATGCAGACTGGTTTTGAACAATCCCCTGTTGATACCTTCTCCAAACATTTACTTCTACTATGCACTTTCCTAGAGTTCTAAAAAAAGCCCTGCATGTATCACAGTCCATTGATTAATGGACTCGTAGGAGAAAGGGGTCTGAGGAAACACTTTGTGGAACTCACTTGGACATGTTTTTCCTCGGTCCAAGTAATTGGAGCATTAATCAAAATGGCAACACCACATCGAAATTATGGGCAAGCTAGTCTCTAGTGGACCATTGAGGAAGCATCTGGTGGTACTTTGGTCTGGACCCTGCTCAGAAAATGGTTGGGCCAGTTCTTTGTGCATGACACTGGAGCTCAGGTCTTGGGGCACAGCTGCATAACTAACTAGTAAGCTTAACTGTTGACCATAACATTATGAATGATGAGGTTGGGGTTATTTTGTTTGGTACAAAATAAAAGTTTTAGGGAAGGCTCCACATCTGTCTGTATTTTGACCTTGCCTTTAGATACACTTAATGCCTCTCTTTCTAATCAGCATGTAATGATCACAAGCATGGCTAAAATGGTGCTATTGGGCCACTTTAGCCAGATTAGCTTTTTGTTGCCGCAGGCTCTTAATTTGGAGGTTTCATTCCAAAAATCTGGGGGGAGGGCGGGGACTGACAGTTTTCTGTACGGCTGTGTTAAGTATGATAACCAAAAGCACATTACTGATACATGTTTTACAAACACACTCAGTATATAGTAAATGTTTTTCCATTGTTTAAAATTTTCATCAACCTTTTGTGATGGTCTGGAGCATTTCCCTGTAGCATAGAGTGTGAGGCAGAGTGCACTCTGGAATGGGCACCAGTCCATTATAAGATAGTAGGACACATTTTTTGAGATATGCATGCACATTGTACATATACACATATATCTGTGTGTGGGATGTGTGTATTTTTTACTCCACATTTTTACACTTGGATGAAATTGTGACATTGGAATTTTTCTTTTTTTGACTGTTTTGTTTTTCCCTTTCCTTTTTTGGCCAGCGCAAAGCACGTAAATCAAGTATTAAGAATCAAATCATGTTCTAGCAAAAACGCAATGTGCAAGTGCTAACATAAATCTAGGGATGCCTTTATACACAGTATGTACACACATAAGCATACCTTCCCTCTCTGTACCAGTAATGGCATATGACATGCTTAAGCTTAAACCTTAAGTTTGCAGGGATTTACAATTTCATGTTAACGTGTCAATCTGGTGGTATAGATCTTGGAGCAAGAAACGGACCAAAACCAGAACTTTAAGGAAACTTGTTTTACTTTTAAATGTTTTCATTTAGTAGACATTTTTCACTAAAGAGACAAGCAACAGTATTAACCATCACTTAGCTGCTGTTGTTGTCCAAGATGATTTGCAATACTAAATACACTGCACTAAACTCCCTACATTCACCCATTTATACCTCAGAGCAATGCAACACATTCACTCAGTCACTCATACAGACTCTGAATGTAACACATTCATTTAATCACACCTACATTTACTCTTTACTAACCTTCCTGGGAGAGACAGACTCCACACTGCTGATCATATGCAGGGGGAGATGCGACGTTACAGAGGAGAAAATGTGAGGGTGGGCAGATGTGGCTAAATCAGTAAAGCAAAAACAACAGAGACAAAAACAACAATGAAAATGCCACAAGGAATACAAACTTCCCATGGGGCCGAACGACAGGGAGATGAGGCGCCAGTGAATCCGCTGAGACGTAGCAGGCGTTGCTTCTGTCGGGAACATAAAAAAGCCTTTCGCACACTTAATAATTGAAAAAACAGCTAAATATTGTATAACATGTTGAATATCCAGTGCTCCAAAATACACGTCTGAGGGGGGAGAGCGGTGATCCTCGAGGAGTGTGCTGCTGGTATAAAGCTAGGGCAGAGCAGAAGGTGGGGCGGGGCAGGTAAGAGGAGGGTGGCAGATGGCCTGGCGCCAGGCTATTGCACAGGAACACCCCCTTGGGAAGAGCACTGCTGGTTTGGGGTGGAGCTGCACCAGACAGGTGGACCAAGAGATGGCTCCTCGAGAGCATGTTTGCCCCCTCTTCTGCTTGGCCTCACCTGTGACACTGAGCTGGTCTGGCAGATTCAGGCCTAGAAGATGCTGGAGGTGATGCGGAGCCAATGAAGAGACAAATGAGCACAAAAGCCCACGCAGACTCACCAATATGTGTGCTTGTTTGCTCTGTCTCGAATTCCCTTGCTTGTTCTATTTATAACACTCACACACAGACACACACACACACTCCTTTACCCAGAAAATTGACTTAAGCAACGGCTCTAAAATAAATGACAGCTATGAGCATAAATAGTAAAAGTTTAGAAGCCATTCAGATAAATGCTTTCATTTTAAATCCTTCTATCTCGTTCTTTCCTCATTAAAACTCCTCCTTAAGAAACCTGTAAAAATCCTTTGAATAATAAACAAATCCTTGACATCCAAATGGTGCCATTGGTTAGGGTTTTGTGTCACACATCTGAGTGGTGGGATGAGAACTTTTCGTTCCCACAGTGCTGTGTAATTTAGGCAGGAGAAGCTGTCATTTGCGCAATGAATCATCATGCCTGAGTGAGGACAGAAGTGTGTTAGCAGCATGGCACAGCCTCTGGGTCGGCCTTCGATCCGCTTGTTTGTTACGGCTGCATGGGCCACCTCTGTTGAATCGAAGGGCATTGTGAATCAGTCGTCAGGGTTGTGTCTTCAGTGCTAACAGCGGCTCTTTAATAGCTGCGTTTAATCGTAGAGAAGCAATCATTGACACTGTACTCTACACTGCACACTACAGTGAGACAGAGAGTATCCGCATGGAGGATTTTCCCTAAGGATTTGATGCAGGTAGATGGGTTTGAAGGGATTGACCCTAGTTTGGTATCAAGATCACACACGACAAAAGTGGAACTGATTTAATCCACGCAGCTGGAGTGTTGATTCTGCCTGCAATGTCCGCTGATGACTGCAGGCTTCCTGAACCTGGGTGAGGAGGCGGCACATCTGCTGACCACTGGAGATCCAGGGTATGGGGAACGTGGCTGCTGTTCTCTGTTAAGGGAACACTGCTCGACTGTCAGAGCTCCTCTGGTGCACCTTCAGTCCCAGATTCGAAAATAGCTTGAAGGAGAAACCACAAGTGTGTCAAGGTTAAAAATCAATATGGCTCATCCCTCCATAGTGTACGGATGAACGTGACTTCCCGTCTGTGTCTCAGAGGCGTGATGAAATGTGTGCCGTGGCAGTGCAGCGGAGGGAATATTTGCCTGGGCCCAAATGAGCATTCTGAGGTGAAAATAATGAAAGAATGAATCATTGCTTTCTCGCTGAAGTACTGGTACACTGACTAATGAAGCATCAATAGATTTTTTTTGTCCATTATTATTGAAAATGAAAACAGATCTTTTAGAAAGTAATTCTTTATTTGGCTGCCAGCAGCAGTGCCAGGATTTTTAATACTTTCATATTGGTAATGGGAGAGTACGGGTTTGAATCTTGATAACACATACAGATTATGGAATGCCAGGCATGTGACTTGGTTGTCCCTAACCTTTTTACAGTTCCCCACTGGTCTTCTGAGCAACGTGTTGTTTTGCTTACGTCGCCAGAGAACGTTGAAATAGCAGTTGCCTGGTGTATTTATTTTCGCTTTGACCCGCGCAATTCGATTTCATGTAGTAGCTGCAGATGACACATTTTTATAGCCAGCAGTAGACGAAACGAAGTGTTTGAAAGGTTACATCTGCAGACTCTGGTTTGATTGGGTGTATATGAAATAGCTGGTTTATTGCTCACCGGAGTGGCAAACAGATCTGAATGAGATATCTTGACAAAATTAAAAGACATGCAGAGATCTGGTGCAGCAGCTTCCAGAATTCTTTCAAAAACCAGCAAGAAGAGGAAGGCTCTTTCCTGGGATGTTTAGATAGGCACTGAATGATTTTCAGGCAGTAATAGCTGATAAACTCTTCTTTCGGACACCAAACTTCAACTGGTGGAGACATTATGCACAGTGACAGCAATCCTGCCTCCAGCATATTCCCAGTGGTGTTTCTATGGTTGTTATTTTTTATGACCAGATGTAGTTGAAACATAGTAGAATTTTGCCCCCCCCTCCCCCCACAGCCCATTTTGCTGTGGTCTATATACAGCAGCTTCCTTTGTCCCTGGCTGAAAGCAAAGTCACAATTTGACTTTTATGGTGGAAAAGTGGAAATCATGAAAAACATTACTTATTTACTACTGTAGATCAGGGAGTGATTGGAAAGTCCATGTAGTTTAACCATTTCATAGTGCAAGTTTAGGCTTAGCGTCCTGTGACCAGATGAACAGCAGTTCTTACTCATCTCTTACTCAGCCCTCTCGTCTGTATCATCTGCTGCCTGCACCAGTGATGGTGTCATACATGCAGCAGAGTAATGCTGTCTCTGTTATGGAGAAATGGACAACTTAATTCTGATGTTTAAAAAAAGTGTTAGAAACGTTTTAAATGATGCTGAAAATTTTTCTAGTGTTTCCAAAGACTCAAAGGAGCTATTGCAATGTTACCAGTATCAGGGTATCAATTACATTTTTTTTAGATCACACATTTGTCTAAAGTTACTTGAAATGTTTGTACCCTACATGATCTTTGATTATATTCTGTTAAAGTAATCCCCAGCAATTTTTAATGAGTATTCCTGGATCTTTGAACTCTTTTCATTGGGTGGGGTATTTATTTTAGATAGATAATCTCTGCACAGTACCTTTTCTGACTGTGATGTAGAGATAGATGTTTCACCTACAACAGAGGTTGGGAAACCTTGGGAACTGTTGGAAAGATGCCATGTTTGTGTACTTTAGGCCACAGGGGCTCAGTGTTGAACAATTTTGGCCCAGCAAGCCCAGGTGACTGGTGGGGTATAAGAGTAGATATCTCTGTTGGTGGTCTGGCTGTGAAAATCCTTGACTTGAGGACACTGTTTTTATGACCATCAAAAGAAAGAGTCAGGGGAAGAGGTCTGCTTGCTTGTAGTGCAAGGTTTTGGGTTTCCCTGTGGAATGCATCATTGCTGTATCAATACATCAACTGTTTAATAGTACAATTCATCAGAAATGTCCCAGTGTAAATTAGTGTCCTTCACAGCCTGACAAAGTTCTGAGTTTATTTTTCTGAAGTCCTTCTTTTTTGCTTCTTCCAAAAAGCACACTGAATTTATCATACATGTTTGTTTATGGGGATCTGTCATTTGTCTCCCGGATTTACTTCCAGCATTGTGTTTATCCACAAAAGCCAGACTTGTCTGTGCTGCAGTTTTATGAGCATTTCCCGAGGTGTGCATCTGTCTAGGCAGCATTCTGGGATTGTGCAGAATTCATCCATATGTCCCATCTCAGGGTGGATGAGGTTATTCGGCAGACTCCACGATGGAGATGGGGCCATGTTCCCTGACTATGGAACACTTGTTTCACTGTCACTGGACAACGACAATTAAGATTTTCCCCCAAACTGCCAAGATCCCCAAATGTAATTTCAGCTGAATGCTGCGAAACACACTAACCCAAACCAGGAACAGAGTGCTGGCAATGCTTGCCAGGGTTGCTCTGTTCAACTTTTGTTTAGTTGTTTTTGTCTTTTTGGAGGCACTTTGCCTCCCAAGGTCATTGAAATGTCTTTTTGAGATGCTGCTGGCAGTGAAGGCAAAGGGACACAGGGCTGCCTTTGAGAATGGGGGCTACAAGGGTGGTATTGAGAAGGACCAGGAGGCAAGAGTACAGGACAGTCTTGTTGCAGCTGTTAACGAGGCTACTGTCGGACGCCAGCAGAAGGAAAGTGCTGGAGTTTTTGATCCTGTGCCCCCCCCCCCCCCCCCCCCCCCCCCCCCCCCCCCCCCCCCCCCCCCCCCCCCCCCCCCCCCCCCCCCCCCCCCCCCCCCCCCCCCCCNCTTGTCCCCCCCCCCCCCCCCCCCGCATTCAGGCCCTTCTTTTCTTCCTACTTTCCAGTAACTTTTAATTGCCCCAGTAATGTTTTACCAAAGATAAGCTGACAACTGTTGGTCCCTGAAGTACACAACAGCAGAGAAGAAATTAAGTGCTCATTCGGTCTACTGTGTACTAGAGCGCAACTAGTTTTGGATTATAATCCTCAGAGTTGCTGCCAAGACTAATTATTTTTGTGTTCAGTGAAATGTCTGGAATATATCAGGCACAGTGTACAAGGTAGCTGCTGAGCGTTTTAAGAGTCTCTAAAGGCAAGGCTGTTCCAGACAGTAGTATTTTCTGTATTTCTGGTTCTGTCAAAGCAGATGGATGCATAATTTGAAAAAAGAAATGTTCGGAAGAAAAGTCATTATCAAGATGTTAATAAAGCTTAATAGTGGTGCCTTTGCAGGAAAACCGTCTAGCACTCTCAGCAATAGCTGCTGTGCTTCTGATACATTTTGATGGATTGTTCTGTGTCACAAGATTTGATCAGCATCTCTCATACTGTAAACAAGGGAGCTCTCCAGCCGTCCATTATCAGCTGTGTTTGGGGAGGCTACAAAAATAGTACGCAAAGTGCGACAGAATGGAAGGAGGGGTAGTCACGTGCCTGAGCCATTACCAATAAATCTATAGTGGCTCTGCTTTTTACACATAGGCTGCTTTTTTTCTGTCTGATGAAATGGAAGGATTGATTTTATGTACTGAAATATGTTCCTGTACTGAAAATACCTTAACCACAACAAGTCCAAAGCATGCAAGGCTTTACAACAATTCATGACTGATTTAGTCATTTATATATAGACAGATGCAGATGAAAGTTTAAATTACTTGAATGAAGCACTTTGCAATTGTAACCAGCTACAACTTGAAGAGAAAGAATGTCAATGCCTGGAACACAATTACGGTTTGTCGATACACTCTCGGTCAGAGAAGGTGATGGGCTGATGTGTAGCTGCAGGAAGATAATGGTGAAATAAGTTAATAACAAGATTACTGGGTGTTCACTTTGACTTCCCAAATGGTTCTTTAAGTAAAAGGAACACATAATGGTCATGTGAGAGCGGTAGAGGCCACAGGTACATAGCGCTGTCGGCTCACTGTGCCTGCATTCTGCCATCACACCCGGTCACGTGGCCCATCCTGAATGCACAGCAGTTGCAAAATATCTGCAGTGAACCGGGTTCTTAGTTCATCCACTGCGTAGGTGAAGACACAGAGATTGCCTTATGATAAATGTGATGGATGCTGAGCGTAATGTTTTACAATGCAGTTGTCAGACCACGCTGACAGAGATGGCTCTCCCTTGCCGCGTTCTTCCATGACTCATGTCGGTGTAGCTGACAGGCCCCCATAGACTACGCTGTGCCCTGAATGTGAAGTGGGGCCAGGGGAGAGATAGTTTCAGTCACAGGCACCACAAACAAGCTTTTCATGTGGCCTTCTCTTTTTGACACTGAAGAGGTATAACAGGTGCCCTCTGTTTTCACCTGATGGGGGGATTCATGGCATTTTCCAGCACCATCATACCCTTGGTAAGGGATAGACTAGATGGGTAGGCGTTGGGTAACGCCACCTGAAATATACCTGTACCTCTCTGTACCTCTATCATCAGCGTGACTGCAGTGGACCGGGGTGAGAGCACGAGCATGTTCTGGTACCTTGCTCAAATGGGGTTCAATGAAACACCTCTGGAGGCTGGCCAGGGGTTCACAGCACTCTCAGAGAGGAAATCAAAAACTTGGACCCTCTTCTTCTCCCTACACCCTCAACATGTACCTGGAAAGTTTCTAGGATCAGTTAGTCACCAGTAGTAATGCAGAGGTCTTTTTTTTTTTTTAGAGCATTCACCAATTTAGATAAGTTTGTGGTTATAATTAATGATCAATAACTAGATTTGAGCTGCTTTGAGCTGGGTTGTGATCTGCTCTGTATACATCGCTGGAGCCACCTGACCCCTGAAAGCTGTAGTCCCATACAGAAGTTCTCCTTAAACTCTGCTGTGCTTTGCCATTGCAGGAAGCATTTAGCCATGTTTTGACATGAGTAAAGACCATGTAAAGTTGAGACAGGTGTTTTTTTTTTTTTTTTAACTTTTTGATGGCCTTTACATTTCCATTCAGATTACATATGCCTCTTCAAATTTCTTCAGATTTTGGAAGCAGTTTTCTCATTGGTGCCAGAAAAAGTGAACAGTACTGTAAAATGTGTTAGAATGGCATTCTCATTTAGCTGCAACTGGGAGGTCCAACACATAGATCAGAATGCTAAATGCAGGACTTTTGTCACAATCTTAAAAGCTTAATGACTTTGACTTCGGACCAAATGGGTCTTGGGTCAGGATTTGGAATTTAGTAGTCCCAAAGATGTCATGGTATAATGTCCATCTAGCTTGCAGAAAGTCCTCTGTGTCAGAGTTTGCTGAGCTAAGGAAGAAAGTATGAAATTTAGTGTAAAGTATCACTCAACATTTACAGATTTAAGGAATATTTTGGGCAATGTGTGAATATGTTTGAAATTGCATGGTGTTCATTGGTAATTTAACCAAAGTGGTATTCTAGGTACCACACTGATGAATGTAAACCTGATGAGTAAAACATGATGGCAAGGTGTTTCATTGTCACTGACAGGAGTATGCAGAATTGTCGTTCTGTTGTTGAATGTCATTTCGATCAAAACAACAATTACAATATTACCTGAAAGGACAATTTTTAACATGTCGCATGTTTACATAATTCAGTCCATTCAACATGCTAGGGAAAATAATGGACAATTTGTCAGGGGTGGGGACAGTGATTTTATGACTCAAGGGATGAAACTGTGAGGCTCTTATCAGCCCAAGCGGCATCCATGTGTGCTCCGCCACAAGGAGAGTATCTGCTATGTTTTACAGCTTGTGGAATGTGAGACTGAGCGCATTCTATGTGATGCATTCAAGACCCTATTCACAGCTCCAGCTGGAAGCTGACTTGAGGGCCCGATGTGCTAGAGGTACAACACCCCGTTTGCCGTTTTCAGCAGACCTGCCCTGAAATATGAGCTTAGAATTCAGGAGGCCTGGCATTGTTCCTTCTTCCCTGCTGTCGTCATTCATTGAAAAGAGCCGTCCACAGGAAATTAAATTCTTAGCTCAAATGTCGTTACCCATTTACCTCTCAGTGCTCAGTCAACATCCACTCCTGACTCCGAGTCATGGAAGAGCAGAGAAGAAGCTCTTAGATCTCACTTGTGCTGAGCTTCTGATTCAGTTACATTACACTGTACAGTTGTATTCTCAAAATTTGAGCAGCATACACACAGGAATCACCAACTGGGTTTTTTATATCTGATTAACACTTACATTATTGTTAGCTTTTTCTAGCACATTTCATTTGGGGTGGGAGGTCTACAGGACCGTTCCAGATCCTTTTCTTCCAGTTCTGCATTTCCAAAGGAATTGGGCGAGACTGTTGTCTACTCAAAAGGCTCAGACCCACATGCACACACATATACGTAATGCATACGTGTATGTATGTAATGTATTTTATCTGTCTCAAAGACTTCTGCCCAGGCGCCTTTCTCAGTGATGCATAAAAAGAAAAGCTTTTTAGTTTTAAAAAAACAAAACAGGCTGCCCACACTCAGGATAAATAAATAACAAGTGTTAAACCTCCTGCCTCTGTAAAATGCCTCTAGGATGCAGGCTGACATCGCTGGAGGAGGCACCCCGAACGCATAAAAATTTAAACGCTCTATCTCCGAAAAAGAGTTACTTCAACCGAGAGCTTAATTTGCAAAGCTTAATAAGGAAATGCATTAAGTCATGTCACTTTAAGTGTCGGCCTTCCTCGTTAATAACGCTGTTTGCAAGGGCGGTTTGAAGCTACTGAGTACAGAGAAGGCTGTGCCTTGATTCCCTTTCCTTTGATGCCACAGCAGACTCTGTGCTCCAGCACTAGTTCTCATTTAGCCACGGTAATTGGTCTACAGTTGGAGGGAGCTGTTGTTCCAGGTGGGAAGGAGATAGCATGCTTTAAAAGCCATGTTTCTGTTTTCATTTTCTTTGAAGTTCAGCAACTGTATCTAGAAGGTGAGTTTGGATCAGTGATTGTAGCACCTTCCTGTTGAGGAAGGTAGAAGGGAAATCAGACTTTCTACAAGACTTGTATCCCCTCCCAACCATTGGCGAGTCATCCTCGAAAATTATTTGAAAGATTGGAACATTAGAGTAATGTTGGCCAGTATGAAAGTTTGAACAGTACACTTTATGTTTGCTGTTCCTTCAGATATAGCTTCAACATCTGGAAGCTGTCATGCATTTTTTAAAACTATTATTGTATGGACTGCTTTAGAATGTATATGAAAGAGGACAACCAGAACGACTGACTGTGTTCTTTAGCTGCACGGTCCAGGCACAGAGTGTTATTCAATCAACTTGAGATGTTTTTTTGGCAACAGAAACTGAATCAAATCCTTGGGTTTTTATCATAAAATCAGTAGCATGTCCTGATATTCAGGAGCCTTTTTATTATGTGCTCAGCAGAGATTCTAAATATCCTTGAGGTTTCAAGATGGTGTGTTTCTCCTCAACATACACGGAGCACGGAAATGTGGATGAGAATTAATTACAGGCAAGCGTGATGCAGGTGACCTCTTGTCAGTACTAAAGCATTTGTGTTGATAGGTGCACTGGCCGTATCATTTTTTATTTCCGTACTCATTTGTCTGTGTGGCAGGCCTTCAGTAATTGCTTACACAGTGGCCCTGAAGGTCTATTCACCATTATAGGAAAGGTGCCAGCTTTGAGGTAAGGCCTTTTCAGGAGACTACCAGGCGAAGTGGAATGCATCAGAGATCCTTCAGGAGATAAAGGCCAGGAGCCATTTTGGACAGGGATTGAAAGCCTTGTAGAAGGGGACAGCAATGAATGGTTTATTTAGAGGCTGTGAATTGACCAAAAGTTTTTCAAATGTTGTGGAAACTTAGTACAGACTGTCCCCGACTTACTACCAGGAGGCCAACGGCCGGGTCGTAAGTCGCATTGGTCATAAGTTGGATTGTACTTAATGACAGGGTAATTATTTCTAAGTGTGCAGTCCAATACAGGGTATCTTCTTTTCATGGAAAAAAACCATAGAGAATGCAAACACAGCAAATTGTGGGAAGAAGTTTACTGCTTCTGTGAAAAACTATTTATTTATTTATTTGGCTGTCATGTGTTTCGTTGTATGTCAGTTACGTTGTGACGCGAGGACAGTCTGTAAGGAAATTCTAGCAGAATAACGGCAGTCACTTTTAGTAGAAATAAAAACTTCAACACTGATTTTTTTTTCTCCTAAGAGTATGCTGTTCTTATTTTCTTGAGGAAGCCCCTTCATTGTTCATTGTGTGAAACACAAGATCTTGACATAGCTGGTGATTTCACAGGTAAAAGCCGTCTTGGCCTATTGTCTTCTGAATCCAGGCATCTGTGGCTTTGGAAGGCTGCTTTCCCGTTTGCAAACAGGTTGTGCTGACTTTCCTAATAAAAAGTTATGTGGTGTGCAGATCGGTAATGTTGGAATTGCTTTTGCTGAACAACAGTTACTGGGTGATGACGGCACTAAATCAGAAGCTGGCAATCATGGTAGGCAGCTATTGCCAGTCCGCCTCTCCAGCTCCCCAAGAGACAACAGAGCGTTTGTCACGGCCAAACCTTGTTAAAATAGGGGTCATAAACTGGGCACTTTTAAAGCAATAGAGGGGTAACTGTGACAGCCATATTGGGGGAGGTGATGCTATCGTAAGAGGGGTCCTGAACTCCTCTCTTTATACAGCATGACAGCTGACTGATGTGAATCGTGCAAAGCTCCAACTTGTCCAAAGGAAAAGACATTTTCCTCCAAAACATGACCAACGTTCTTTAGTGTTAGAAGCAAGAAGGGAAAGGAGGTTTTTTTTTTTTGATTAATTGCAGAGTCAAAGGAAATGGGAGAATGAAAAACAGAGAGAGAAGCCTGGCTTTTTTTTTGTGCTCCCAGCAGTGGTGTCTCGGGCATGTGCTCCCCACGTTTGAAACCCTGTATTTTTCGGCTGTTTACATTAATTGTGTCTCCCCAAGCCAAGCTTTTTGGCAAAACAAACCACTGTTGAGCACAGGCTGGGCCACTCTTTCATCCGTGTGTGAAACAAGAACTTCGTTTTGTACCCTACAAATATTTGGCAAATTTGAAACTGCTTGTATTTGTTTTCCTTTGTCACCCGGTTAAAACTGGAACTTCTTTTTGTTGGCAGTCAAACAGAAGAAGATAAGAGAAGCTCTTTAGAGGAACAGTACATCTTTTCTTTTGTCTCCACTCTCCATTGGGACACTTACCTGTATTGCATGATTTTTACTCCCCCTTGTGATTCTAGGTACTGATGCGTTCATGTGTAGAGTTGTAAAAACCACACATGAAATTCAAGCACAGATTATTAAAAAAATCAGATTTTTAAAAATATTTAAGGAACTTTGGACATGTGTTTGGAGAGGCTGAGGCAGGTCCTTTAACAGTTTTTAGTACACAGTCAGGTTGTTAAGATGTCTGTCTCCATGGCAGACAGCTGACCAGAGACTGAATGAGTCTGATTCTTCACGCACAGGCCAGCCAAACAAGTAAAGAACCTTGTAAACTTCATAAGCTGTTTTGGTGCTTTAACAACATGTATCTGAAGCTACTAATTCTACCCATTTATGCATATGTGTGTTTAACTACCCTATTTTGGTTGGGTTTTCTATGTTGTGAAGTTTTTCTCCTCATATTGAAGCAATGTGCTGTCTTTTGTTTTAGAATACTTGTAATCTATCTAACTACCATATATGTAGCTTAAAAATCAGTTGGATTAAAAGTTCCAGCTAGTTGTATTTGGGTAATTTGTCAGCAAGTTATGTTTTCATTTTTTTTATTTTGAAGGTTGTTATTAAAGTATCATGTTTGATAGGCCTATGATGGTAAGTGCAGTGGCCTCAAATTGGAGTGTACATGACAGTCTCAAACTGAGGAAACTGCGAAATAGGAAAAAGAAAAAACATCGCAGATAAAAGCAATGATGGTGGTTGTAACTCCATTTAAAGGCAGCCAAAATAGCAGATAGTGGAAGATAGTGTCTCCATTAGGCAGATGGCAGTCTGTTGCTGAAATGCTTGCCTGCTTGACAGTTGAGGGGTGAAATATACTGTCATACTGATAAAAGTAATTGCGTTTCCATAATCTCTGAAAAGCTCAAGGTTTGGATTAGCATGACTACCTAATGGACAGGCATTGCCCCGACATTTAAATTAATGGAGATGTCTGTCACAGTGTAACCACAGTAAAGAAGGAACAATCAATTTTTACAGAGCTCTTGAGACAAAAAAGGCCTTGCAGGCTGCACTTCTACTGAATTGTTTGCTGCAACTTACAGGATTTGAGTTAACCATGCAAAAAGTTTAGTTTTTTCGTTGTCAGCTGCAATGTCTATCGGTGTATGAAACATTAACATGTCCTGAGCATGGCCTCTGGACTCTGAAGTTGATTATGGGCACCTGTCGAAGAAAGGGATATTTTGGACTCGACAGAGCATTCGTATTTCCGCACGTGAGTCTTGAGCCTGGCAGACTAACTTTCATTTGGTTTCCGGACTTCATAAATTATTAATGCTCCAGGAACCTTTGAGCCATTACATCAAAAGGAAGCACCCAGAAGTCAGTGGGAAAAGAGGCAGGAACGAGCAGTTTTTGAGATGTCCCATGCAGAAAAAATAAGTAAATAAATAAATACAATATGGTTGGCATTTTACACTCCCCATCTGAAAAAGTTTGGATTTACAGCCGACAGTTGAGTGACACAGCCCGGTAACAATACTGTTTGGTCACGTCTTTGCTGTGTTTCTAGTGTTCTTCTCAACAAAACTCGTAATGTGGAACTGAAATATATGAGTGGTTTACAGTTTCATCTACTAGTTGTTTTAATATACAAATTGAGAACGGTTGGCTGAGTTATCTGTTTTTGAGATTTCTGCCCTTGGTTTTATTTTCCTATGCTGATTGGCTGTAAGTCTGTATTACTAATGACTAAAAGATGACTGATAATGATGATGACAGATAACAGTAGTGGTAATAAACTCAGAAGTGCACCTTTTCTGTACCACTTGATCTTTTCTCTGCTATGCCATTCCCCACATGTGAAGGGCTCTGCAGAGGTCAAGAGGTAGTGAGGAAGGGCCTGAGGCATGTAGAAATGTAGCAATTTTGTGAAGAGCTTTAAAAAAATACTTTTTTTTCTCAGTCAAAACATGTATAGTATTTACACTGTGCTGGATTGTGATTCATAGTGACCAAA
Source organism: Arapaima gigas (assembly GCA_900497675.1). Taxonomy (NCBI): domain Eukaryota; kingdom Metazoa; phylum Chordata; class Actinopteri; order Osteoglossiformes; family Osteoglossidae; genus Arapaima; species Arapaima gigas. The sequence continues at coordinate 85,542 of UFQX01000979.1, forward strand.
AAACAACTGCATCTAGTTTGTCTGTAGCTCAATTTTAACTTAATAACAGTACAGTAATTAAATAGAAGTGGAGTCTGGATATGAGCAAGTTGGCCAACCATAGGTTCAGTTCTGAGTTAGTTTAGATTGCCCTCTGCTAGACCTGCCCCAGTCAAATGTTAGTTCTGTTATTGTGTAGTGAAAACATCTAGGAGCAACAGCAGCTCAGCCACAAAGCAGTAGGTCACACAAGTTCACAGAACGGGACTGCTGAATGCAGAAGCTTGTTGCTTATAAAAATCATCGGTCTTTGACAGCAACACTCACTACTGAGTTCCAAACTGCCTCTGGAAGCAGCGTCAAAAAAAGAACTGTTTGTCATGAGCTTCATGAACTGGGTTTCTATGACTGAACACCTAAGACCACAATGTGCAACGCAAAGCGTCGACTAGAGTGGTGCAAAGTATATTGCCACTGGACTCTGGAGCAGTGGAAACATGTTTTTTGGTGTGGTGAATCATGCTTTACAATCTAGTAGTCTGACAGACGGATCTGGTTTTGCTGGATGCCAGGAGAACCGACCTGCCTGCAACCATAGTGCCAGCTGTATAGTTTGGTGGTGGAGGAATAATGGTGTGGGTCTATTTTTCATGGTTTGGGTCCCTTAATTCCAGTGAAGGGAAATTTTAATGCTATAGCATAAAATGACATTCTAGAGAATTGTCTGCTTCCAACTTTGTGGCTACTCCAAGGTACCCATAGGTAGTACACATATACTGCAGTTCTTGTGTATAGACTAACACATCAACCCTTGGATGCCCTTTATGATGCAAGGTCTTATATGACTGACTGCACATATATCTTGTTTTTGCTGATGTATATTTGTTAGATATTTTTTTATGCTGTTACACTTTGATAAAACTGTAAATTTGGTTGAACAGAAGAATATGCTAATAAATTTAAATATATCAAACATTACAACAGTATAATTACTAGGCAGAGATAAGCGTTGCCTCTTCAAAGGAAAGGAGGATGGTTTGACCCTTATGAAATTTATAATAGTGAAATATTAAGCATATGCTTAATGTACATTATAGTTGTTTTGCCTTTGGTTATGTAATCATTTTTGTGGAGTATTATTTCAATTTTTGGTTTCTTAGTCTGGCTTGGCTTAGTGATCCCAGTTTGGAAATTTCCACCTAAACAGACATTACTTCTAAAGCTTCTAAAGTTTACTATTTTTCAGCTCTGCTTTTTTTCTTCATAGTTAAAAGTAATATTTCTGCACTTGTGCTTCCACTTGATTAAAAATACAATTTGGAAGTATTTTGCATTACCTAAATTAAGAGGTATAAAGGAAATCATTGCATGGCCTTAAAAAAGGTTACAGAAATGCTTTTTCCACAAAGAGGAAGAGAGAGTTGCTTTTTAATGAGATTCATTTGTACAACACAGTACTAATGTGTTTTTGCCTTGCGGATATGGCACATTGGACACCCTCAGTGTATGATAAGTTGCAGCAGAAACTAAAGCTGGATATCACATGGCAGCTACCATTCAGACTGCTTGTATGGCTTCGGTGCAATGCTTATACACAGGGATGCTAAGCTCAACTCTAGCTGTCATCTTGCCCTGATAGTCATAGATGGAGTTTCATCTACACTGTTATTGTGAAATTACAAGTTCAGCCAAAAAAGATACCAGAACAAATACTTTCTTTGTGATTTTAATTTTCTCCATATTTTTTGGTAATTTTTTCCCCCTCTGCCTCTGTGGGTAACTTTCCGTTCTTTTTAAATGTTTACTCTTGGGAGAACCGGATCTTTAAAATCTTAACCAATTCTTTATTAGCTGTTCCATTTTCTAAGAACAGGAAAACGTCATTTCAAGCGAAAACAAATGGAACACTTGGAACACTTGTTGCAGTATAATATTAGTTAATTGAATACATTTTGTACCTGTCGGCACAGCCTTTATTTACACTCACTTGCCACTTTATTAGGAACATTATTCTTATACCGAGCAGGACCCCCCTTTTCTGTCAGAATACCATGAATTGTTCATGGTGTGGATCCAACAAGGTGCTGAAAACATTCCCTAGAGATTGTGGTCCATGTTGACATGATTGCATTCCGGAATTGTTGAAGATTTTCAGCTGCAAATTCATGCTGCCAATGTGCCATTTGACCACATCCCAGAGGTGCTCTTTTGGATTCAGATCTGGTGACTGGGGAGGCCACTGAAGTTCACTGATCTCATTGTCATGTTCATGGAACCAGTTTCAGATGACTTTTGCTTTGTGACAGTAAAAGTATGTACATGGTCAGCAACAATACTTAGATAGGCTGTGGTATTGTTGATCAGTTGGCATTAGAGGACCCAATGTGTGCCAAGACAACATTCCCCTCATCATTATACCACCACCAGTTTGAACTTTTGACACAGGGCAGGTTGGGTCCATTGCTCTGTGCAGTTTAGATTAAATCCTCATCAGACCACGCAACATTTTTCCAAGCTTCAGTTGTCCAGTTTTGGTGAGCCAGTTCTCAGTGTAACCTCAGCTTCCTGTTCTTGGCTGACAGGAGTGGAACCCAATGTGGTCTTCTGCTTTTGGAACCCATCAGACTCAAGGTTCAATGTGTTGTGCATTCAGAGATGTTTTTCTGCCCTCCACTGTTGTAAGGAATGGGTATTTGAGTTACTACAGTCTTCCCATCAGCTCGAACCAGTCTGGCCATCCTCTTCTGACCTCTCTCATCAACAAGGTGGTTCCACCCACAGAACTGCCGCTTATGGGATGTTTTTTGTTTTTCAAACCATTCTGTATCGATTTTGGAGACTGTTGTGCGTGAAAATCCCAGGAGAGCAGGGGTTTCTGAAATACTCAAACCATTCTGTCCAGCACCAAAAACTATGCCACAGTCAAAGTCAGTTAGATCATACTTTTCCCCCCATTCTTTTTGATCTGAATATTCACTGAAGCTTATGACCCAAGTTTGTGTGACTTTATGCATTGCACTGCTGCCACATGATTGGCTGACTAGTTGTGTGGAATGAGCAGGTATACAGGTGTTCCTAATAAAGTGGCACTTGTGTGTGTGTTTGTGTGTGTGTGTGTGTGTGTGTGTGTGTGTGTAAATCGTGAACAGGTGTTAACGGCAGGATTGTTGGGGGCTGCGGTGTACTGTGCTTCTTTTATGCTATTTCCTGATGTTTAAATGTGTGGTTTTGAGGAGTTCGGCAAAACGATCTAGAAGGAACTACAGATGTGCATACGTGGAGTGGTCTCGGTGGATGTGTCCCTGACTCCCTCGGCAAGATGAAAAGCCACAGGCCCACTTCCTACCCAGATTCCCTCTTTCTACAACTGTTATAGTAATTGTTGCAGGGATATTGGTTGAGACATTAGCCTAGTCTTTAGTATTTATATTTAGAAAAATTTGTTCATATGTGGATGTCAGTTTTTTTCCTTTAGAAAAAGTTAAACCTGACTTTTCAGACGTTTTGTTTGTGCTCCACTTCTAAGCCTTGGTGGGGGGTTTTGGAGCCCCTCGGAGTAAAGAGCACTCAGCTCTGCCTACTCACCTGTGTCCACCAACCCCTTAACCCTAAGGAGGCATCCTGCAGCCTGACCCAAGCAGGAGTTTGACTTATTGATGTGATTGGAATGCAGCTCCACAAGAAAGCAGTCCCTCCACAATTTTACTTATTTACTAAGTTTTTTTTTAATACACGACTGATGCTTTTTTAGTTCAAACCTCCATCATGTTCAAATTGTCGGAACGTATTTGTTCATAAAGGTCAACAGTCCTGTTTACTTAGACCCCTAAAAAATGTTTATGGAAATACAGAAAGGGACATGTCGCTAAATGGCCCCTATGTAACAGAGTAGTTTTTTATTAAGGAATTGTTTCAGGAGCAAGAAGTAACTTGATATGGTTTTACGATACAATAAAATGCAGAGTAGACCATTTTAAGAAAGACCATTTGACCAGCAAACTTTAAGGAATAGGGGAACTAATTTCTTTACCAGAGTTAATAGAACCATTCAGTTGAAACAAATAAAAAGAATTTCTTAATAAAAAAAATTCTCCTACAGAAGTAAGCATGTATGTGTGAGCCTGGGTTCAGAGACATTGGTAAGCAAGGAGCACAGGGGCCATTTAGCAGCATGTCAAGTTGCAGTCCCTTTCTGTATTTCCTTAAACATTTTTTAGGGGTCTAAGTAAATAGGACTATTGACCTTTACGAACAAATACATTCCAACAATCTGAACATGATGGAGGTTTGAACTAAAAAAGCATCAGTCATAGGCTGCTTTCTAGTGGAGCTGCATTCCAATCACATCAATAAGTCAAACTCCTGCTTGGGTCAGGCTGCAGGATGCCTCCTCAGGGTTAAGGGGTTGGTGGAGACAGGTGAGTGGGCAGAGCCGAGTGCTCTTTACTCCGAGGGGCTCCAAAACCCCCCACCAAGGCTTAGAAGTGGAGCACAAACAAAATGTCTCTGAAAAGTCAGGTTTAACTTTTTCTAAAGGAAAAAAGACAGAGATCCATATGTGGTAAAAAATTTTTCTAAAAATAAATACTAAGGTCTAGGCTAATTCAGTTCATATACTTCACATAAACCACAGTAATACCCTGCTTAATGCTGCCCTGTTTAGCACTGTTTTGTTATAGCATTTATGTTTATAGGGGGCTCGGCATTACTTTCATTGTTATTAATACTGTCGTAATCCTCGTTATCCTCACATGCCTACAGTGTTCATGCAGTGTTCTCTGGTAACCTCCCCCATGAGGATGGGGCGTTTTCTCTCTCTCTCTCTCTCTTCAAAATGCTGCACATGGCGTAAGACGCACCGGCTTTCTCTGCCACATTTTCCTCTTGCACGACAGGGAGCACATTCTGACATTTTTTCTTTCATCCATTTTACACAGATTTCTTTTAATCTCAACATTTTCAAGCGATTGAATATCTGTGTGTGTGTGTGTGTGTGTGTGTGTGTGTGTGTAGCTGAATCAAGCCTGGGACAAGTTTGCAGGAGAAGCCTGCTGTGGACTCACACTTATTGCAGTTATTGTAATAAAACACATACTGAGGATGTGGACCAGCTGGGGAGGAGGAGGAGAACACTCATCTTTCCCCCTTGTTACTGCATTTTTATTGTATTTTCAGGGTTTCAAGTATCTCCTTATATATTTTTATGGATATGTACAATACAATTACAAAGACAAATAATAAACGACTATTTATGAGATTCAGATAAGATGTTTTTCCATTCAAAATTTATTATTGTTCTACTGTATTTGTATATTTATTTTCACATATCAAATTAGATGTTATAATGGACCTGTTTGCCACTATTTCAGTTAGCACTCGACACTAGAAATGTATCCTGAATTGTGCCTCAAGCCTGGGTATATTATCTTTAGATGAGGACAAATTTAATTATATTGATAACTGTTGTTAGTGGTAAGAATATTAGGGTGAAATATAGGACCACTTGAAAGTAAGTTTTCGGTCAATAATAATTACTCTAACCACTGAATGTTGTCGGTGTTGAAAATTGTCTACAACATATATCTGGGTAAAGCTAAATTTTTTGAATTACAGACCATATTGGCAAGCTACTCAAAGTTAGACAGCACTATTCTTACAAGTAAAGTAATGGAAATCCATCCATTATCAAGAAATAGTTGTGCTGTATAAGATCATGCCAGTCTGGAGCTCATCATGGAAGCAAAGAGCAGGGAGCAGGGTACATATTCAAGTACAAATAATAATAATTATTAGGATTGCTATTATTGGTATTATGTTATTGCAACATAACTATTGTGCAGCATTATAAAACACACTTTGGATCAGTTTAACACATACAGTGTTAATCATTGTTACCTTTTGGTTTTTTTGGCATTACATACCAATCTCAATGTGCAAGTTCATATTTTGAGTACAAGTGTTAAAAAGCAAAATGGGTGAAAAGTGCAATAAAATGACAGCTTGACTCCTTTAGTGTTAAGAGCCCATTGTCTGTGCTCTATGTGAAACGTCCTGTTTGTTTTAAAAGATAAGATCTGGAAGCTGTGAGTGTCACAGTCGCATTGAGCAATTACAGTAGCAGGAGGTCCATAAAATGCCTTTCCAAGAGCCTCAATGATATCTACTTATTTCACCAGCAGGACAGCCTCCTGAAGATATGGGAAGACTCGGCCCTCTCCTACAGGCCCCCTAAACTGAAAGCAGACCGGATCAGAACTCCAATCTATTAAGAATCCAACTGATCAGCTGTTCAAAGGAGTTTTTGTGTGTAGTAGTTTAGGCAAATGATTCACAGCAATTAGATGATGCAGTGCCTTAAAATTTTATTTTTTTAATGCATTTTATGACTCCTGCTATCATTTTTCTTCTCATGGGTGAAAATATCCCTCTTCTCAAGTAATGAGTGATTTGAGTTCCCGATAGTCCAAAGGCATGCATTTCTGGAGGTTTGGCACCTAATGTGTCCATTGTGTGTGTGTGAATCCTCTGTGATAGATCAGCATCCTGCCCATGGAATACCTTGCCTCACATTACCCTTCTAGGATAGTCTGTAGTTTGAGGCATAAGGAATGGGTGGAGGATGAATAAGCAACTGTTCTGCTGTGATTTCAGTCTGTCTATCCTCTCTGTCAGCGATTAGTGCTCTTGTCTTTAGGAACATCTGACTCTTCTCATCAATGAATCTATTATAACAAATCCCATAAAACACTGACCAGAAACCCCCCAGTCAATTATAATTGAAAGCCATGTATAATTTTAGTGTCATAATGACATGTCTGTTAGTTTATCTTTCCACAGCACAGAAGAGATTTCTTACTCAGAAATGGTCACGGTCTTCGACACCAATATGTCATCAAAAGTAGTGTATGTAATTTAATTTAAAGAGGCTTTGTTTATTTGTACCACAGATTATGTTACGACCCCCAGCGTTGCAAGGATGTGATGTAACCTGAGATAGGATTAATCTCTTAAGCCAGTGCAAATTTAATTACTCATAAGCAAACACGATGCACTCCGTCTGCTATCATTGGGAAGTCCAAAGACAACATAGTAACACCAACACCCTTCAAACTTTCCAAAAGGCGTGCCTTTTTAATCCACCGCTGTGGGTCCTGTTTTCTCACTATCTGAATAATCCTGTTTAACCTGCAAGGTTTGGTTGACCCAGTGCTGTTCCTCTAACAGACTAATGTGTGCCTTTAGGGTGATGGGAAGTCCTGGCATAGTGTAGCGTAGCATAGCATAGCATAGCACCGAGTCAGCTCAGAAAGGAAGTCTTTTCAGGTAGCCTTCATTGTCTGGAAAAAGTGACTTCTATTATAAAAACTCTTTGTGGTTATTACCTCAATAAATGACTACAGTCACTAGAGAACAATAGAGCAGCGTATTGAGAAGTTTTAATTACTTTTCTGCTGTTAGATTGTCAGTGTCTCATTTTTGTGAAAAGTGTACTTCGGTTTAGGGGATCAAATATAAAGTAGTCAAATCCAACTGTTGGTCAGTAGGGGCCCCATAGTTACAGAGCTCATGCTGAATAATGCAGTAAAGTAGTTTTTAACCATGAAAAAATAGAAGGGACATTGTGCAGGACAAGGTATCATTTGTTTTCGTTCAACCAGAGGAGAATAACCATTTAGCACATACTTTTTATGTTTAATATGTCATTATTCCACCACTGACACTTAGTTGTAAATGGGTTTTCCTGAAAAGACATTAACAAATAATTATTGTGGTACAATATAATGGGCTCTGGGCAATGGCTAGATTATTATACCTGAGATAAATTTAAATTAATCTGATGAGCTTTTGAAAGAGTCTTACTTCTATTCACATTAAAAAACCACCAACTAAAACAGGTACTTGAGTGTAGCACCATCCACATCACTTATGGCTCACTGTCATTTATGTAATGATGTCTTAGTGTCACTAAAAAGGAAGTGGTTTCTAATCCTTTGTTTATTTTGTCTTCCTTCTATGATGCTGCTGCCTCTTTTCTTCATCCGAAAATGACTTCTCTTCCACACCTGTACTCCTTCTTAAAGGTAAGACATTTTATAGTTGTTGAAAAAAACAGAACAATCAATCAGTTTTGAAGACCTCATGCAATTAATGTAAGAAGAACATACCTAATATATAGATGGTAAGGATATGACAAAAGATTAATCTTCGATCTAATTCAAATGCAAAACTAAGTCAGGTGGTTCAGTAGCTATCTACTAGAGGGCAAAAACTATATCTGTCGATCTGTGTACTCAAGAAAAAATGGATTGTGTACTTTTATGTAAGTTACACATTTTTTTGAGTTGCAATAATTTTAGCTTGTTTTTCATGCCAATGTAGTAGCTAAATGGACTGAACTTGTTTACATAATGCTTTTATTAGCTGTACACTCTGCAAGTCTGGCAAATGAAATCAACATCATTTATTCCACAATGACAAAAAATGAACAGCAATCTGACCATTGCTTTTGGAACATTTTTCAGGAAAAAAATGAAAGTTTCTCATTCTTTCCTAAGCTTTGAATAGAGTGCTGGTTCCAAATGACACAAATGTACCCCTCTCTAGAACCCTTTAAAGTTTACTGGTGTTGAAGTTGGACTTTATCTCGGTGCTGCAGATCTGGATGTGATTACGGAGCGCTTAAATCCGTCCAGTTGCTGCTTCCCTGTGCGCTTTGTTGACCTGCTATTTCACATTCTTTCAAAATGTGATTCTGGCTCCAGTGCTAATTCCTGGGCTTTTAAGGTTGGGGACAGAGACCGGTCACAGCCACCCCTAATCCTTGTGAGATGTAATGCTGCTCTGACAGAAGATCATTAAACATATAGGAATTCTGTGCACTTTTTGTGGTCTGTTGCACAAACAACAGCTTGAAATATCACTAATTATACATCATACAAAAAAGGTACAAAAGAAAAATAGAATTTGCAAATAGTGTTGATTTTTGCAGTAAGAACCACATGAATTTTAGGATGAACCACACTGAGCCAGATTTGTGTCTCACCTCCACTGTCACTGTTGTTGAACACATTGTTGGTGGAAACTATAGATGAATCGTGCCCATTGGGGAAAATCTTTGCTTTGCCTGTTTTGAGGAGAATTAGCAGGTACAGTGGGTCCACTTTTTAGGTCATCATTTTCAAGATAAAGCATCCATCAGAATACTATGGGTACCGTAAACTATATGGTCCACGGCCATATATGTTACTGAATTGTGTTACACAGTAACTTGCTGTACTGCATTCATGTGTAATACAGTATAGTTATTTTTTTTTAGATATTGTCTATGGAAGTGCCGTCACATAAGCAAATTGTTTGATAAAAAGCATCCACTGTAGATGAGGAAAGGGCATGAACTGCATCTGTTCGTCTACATTTGTCCTGTGAAAATCAGAGAGCACTTATATAGTTATACACCATGACACTAAAGGGAAACCAAAGATGAGGGAGATTCAAAGGAGCATCCCGATTTGGAAATGTAATTTCTACTGGGGCTGATTAATTCCTGTCAGACATGGCACTGGGTGAAGATGTGCCACAGTGGTTCTACACAGGAGGAAAGAGAACACGTTGGTGCTCTTGGACCTGTTCAGCTCTCAACTAACATTTATTCAGTGCTTCCCTCGCTTTGTTCTCCTTCCCATTAAAATGGCTCCTGAAGGTGTAACCTCAAACAAAGGCTAAGGTTGAATGGGTTAGGCCCAGTTTGAGTTTACTTCCATTCTCACCAATGGAAGCATAACTGTGGGGCAGGAAAAATTTCTAACATCATTATTGTTTCAAAGCTATGGATGTGAGCCTTCTTCTCATCCTTTCTGGTCTCAGGTCCAGATGCTCCACTTTAAGAAGTATTGAGCACCGAGTCTTGGCATTGTGTGGAAGCTGATCATTGGAACAGGAGCTATATGACTTTCTCTACAGGGACTCACATTACTGTTGTCCATATTGCTCAGGTCACATTTAGACTCCGCCTGCAGCTGCACTTGACACTTTTCAGTTGTTCACAAACATTGCTGTCCTCACACTGCAAAAAAAGTTGTTTGTTGAAAAGTGAGTTCTGGATGCTTAATCATAAAGACACAGTCAGTTGCCTCGACCATTGCCGAATTAGAGGGCTTGCTTGGCCAGTTTGTTTTTGCAGTCTGAAATGTTTTAATTGTGGTGGTCATTTAATTAGACCAGTGATGGAATGTCAAAAACAGTGGCACAGCAGAGGAAAATTAGTGTTTACACCCTTTGTCACTTTTACCACTACTGAGTGGCTGCACACAGTTAACAGCATTACATCTTACTTGTACGTAACTTATGCTACCATTCAAGGTTAATGTTGATAAAGGTGCAGAAAAGGGCGAGTGAGAGTTTCGCATCTATAGAAACTGTCTTAGTACGAAAGCTCATGTGGTAGCATATTAAAGCCATTTTAAATGTAATTTTTAACCAATTGCATGTATAGGCATTGACGTAATAAATATTGGTAACCAAGCAAAACAAGCTGAAGAACAGATTTCAATGGGTAGCTGTGAAAACAATGCTATGCAGCCTACTGAATGTCTCCCCACATTTCAGTGCTAATTTGATGGAGTTGAGAAAATGTAAACGTAGATAAAGATGATGCATGGCCTCTGTTGAAAGTGCTGCGGCAGTATCCAAAGGCTTCATCTCAGCTTTTGTTGATTTATTTACAGCGCTTAGCAGATCTGCACGCCATTCTACCCAGCTCTCTCTCTGAGGAGAGCAAAGATGAGTGAGATCCTCGAGGCGTCCTTCTCCTCAACTCACTTGCTTCTTTTGATCAGCCTTATTTGACATTGCCCTCTGCAAGTAAACCGGAATTGCCAGGAGAATGGGAGCCCAGGCAGCGGTGTAAAAACAAACGCAGAGCAAAGATTCACCTCTTTCGGATGCGCGTGTCGGCTCTACGAGGTAGCTGACTGGGGGTGTTAGGGAGTCTGCCATGAGTTGCATAAGAAGCCATCAAAAAAAAGCCTACCAGCCACGATCCTAGCTTTAACTTATTCTGCCTTTCAATGCGTGGATACCGGAGGAAATGGACAGCGAGTGCAGGGGGTCAAGAGCTCCTCTGGACACAGCTCACCTTAGCAATGACGCAGTACAAAGCAATCTGTCCACATGGTCTGCAGACCATCTTATAGAGCCCCACCCCAGCAGCTGACCTAAGCCCCAAAAATGGAATTGAGGCTAGTGGGTACCTCTTGGCATGCATGGGGCCTAATTATGGTGGCCCATGGGCGGGGCTCAGTCGACCACACTCCAACACAAAAAGGAGCACAGACTGCTGTCCTCAGAATTACTCCAACTGGCCACAATTATAACCTTACTGAAGCCTGATTTAAAAGAAACTGCAAGCAGCTGGGGGATGGAGAACGCACTGGCTAGGGCGTGTTCCAGTTTGGACAAGGATTATAGTCCGGTAGAGTCATGGTGCTGACAAGCCCATCTAAGGTGTTCATACACAGTCCCTGTTCCAGGGGTGTGCTCCAGTTCTACCACATATCTGCTCTTCAGTGCAGGGCCATCAGAGGCAAGCAGAGGTCTGTGGGTCAAGTTCACGCCTGTCTTGTGGGTCGACGTCACAGGAAGGGTACTGTGGTAGTGCTGTAGCCTAATTGCCTCGACATAATTCATATTCTTCTCTCAAGGGGAGAGTGGTGGGGGACAGCTGCACAGCCGACTTTACATGCCACGGCGCACTTTCTCTTAATTTGCATGGAAATGAATGTAAGGGCTTTTCAACGGCAGCATATCAGGTACATGGAAACACGTCCAGTGTGAATTTACCACGTTGAATTATTACAAGTATTGCATTTGGGCTCTACTGTCAACCCTTTTTTTAGTTTGTTTTAAGTATTGGCCTGAAAAATGACAAAGGTCAATATTAAATGAATACATCAAACATTCAGTTGCTGCATCTGTACAGATTATTGAAGGAGGCAAAACTTAACAGTTACGTTTGTTTTATGTTTCTGGCACACTTATCGGACATGTTGACAAGTCACCACAGATGTTAACATAATCATCAAAACAAGGGCATTCTGTCTCATGTCATAAGAGTAAGATTTCCAGCAGTCTGGTGGTTCTTTTAATAGAATTCCAAAGGAAAATTCTGGATTTATTTCTAGCCAGGAAGGAATAAAAACAATTGCTTTTTAAATTAATATTCCTGTTTTGTGTTTCTTTTAATAGAATTCCAAAGGAAAATTCTGGATTCATTTCTAGCCAGGAAGGAATAAAAACAGTTGCTTTTTAAATTAATATTCCTGTTTTATGGTAAAAGCGCATCATTTAATTTCCGTACCCTTGTAATTCAGATTCGGTTTTGAAGACAAATGTGTCATTACGGTGATCCAGCGTTCAGTCAGTCAGTCGGGCGGGCGGGCAGGCGAGCGGGCGGCGGTTATGTGCACCTCACCCTTCCCCCTTATTCATCACACAGAGCTGGTTGCAAACTGTGGCTGACCAGGATGGGGGTAGGACTTGTGTGTGTGTTCGTGCCCTCACGACCATAATTGAATTGTTGCGCTCCCTCTAAATAGATTACAGCTGTGCTCAGCGCTACATGCCTGGACAGCAAACATGAGTGGCTGTCAACCTGTTACTGAAAGACTTGGGCGGTGTTTATCCTTTAATGGGGGGGGGGCAGGTGTCCCTAGTGTGCAGCCAGGATACGCTTGCTCATTATGTCTATGTTGTACAAAGCTGAGGCAAACTGGATCACAGACCTGCCACTCTCTTTTTGCCGCAGCGCTCAGCACGGTGTGTGGAAGAATTTGATGTTAAATGGGTTTAGGGGACCTGATGGAGTGGACAGTGGACTAATTGTGTCTTCCAGCCTACAAATACCTGCAAATTGAGAACATCTGCCTTTGTTGTCTTCTATTAAGGAGCATCATTTAGCATTTAGCCTGTTGTACTGAGATGGGAGTCAGTGTGCATCTGTGCCAGTGACCTAGTGTGGTAACTTGTTATTTAGAGGTTAACAAGATGCATCTGTCCACTGAATGGACAGCTTCCTTACACCTTTCTCAAAGGCACAACAGGACTTGAACATAGCAAATACAGGATTGCCAACATGCCAAAGAATATTATTTTTAGTAGTATGAGGTCACAAGCTATCACACCAGCATTCTGAAACTCAGCTGTTTCATCGGCAGTCCTTTATTCCTTTTGTTGCAGTTTGTGTCTGCTGTCTATTTCAGCTGTTTAGAAATACCTCTTGAAAGCAATATATGTATAATGTAAGTTTTAATGACAATGTTGCTAAAAGGAGAAAAGGAAAAACTGCGTTTGTAGCTCCGATCTTAAATATCTGTTGAAATTGCATGAGCTCTGAATGGAAAGGCCAGTCATTGTGTGTCTTTAGCTTCAGAAGGTTTTCAGTTTAACTTATATCACACCTCTTACTCACTTAAATATACATGTAACCTTTAAAAAAAAGCAGCAGCAAAGATCTGAGATATAGCATAAATATCTGTAATTACTTGGTTTGCAGATGTATGAGCATATGTCATCACCATTTGAAAATTGCAGCCCAAAGAATGTGAGATGTGTGCTGCTGCTATGTTGTCCCATCCTTTGGGGGATGGGAATTCCAGCCTCATCCATCACACCACCCATCCTGTACCTATCTGACATCCTGTGAGGATCACTGCTGAAACTTGATTAAAGGTTTGCAAGGAGCTTTTATAGGCTCTCTGGCAATTGCTTGAGCTGCTTGCTGTCTACTTTTATCATGCACATATCTGCTGGTTAGATTTATTCATGTTTATTTTTGCAGCATAGATTTATTGAAGACATCCCTCCCTCTCCCTTTGCAGAACAAATGCATACAAAACCTACACACACACCTAAACCAAACCTCTGTCCAACACACGCGCACGCAGTTCAGCATGTCATAAAATGGGGCGTTCTTTTTGCATTCACAAGGGATGGGAGCAGACTGGTGGCTGTGGACATTTTCTCGTTCTTCCACACAACAGAGATATGGAGCAGATAATGCCATATATTGCTTTTGTTTACAGCTGGAGTTGTTTGGGCCAACATCTGTTCCTGCAAAATTGTAGTGTTCTCTCGAAGGAACACGATAGACTGACTTACACAGTGATAGACTGATATAGAGGGAAAGGCTCAAATGGAACCAGAAGTTGCTATTTGTTGATATAAGAAAATTTTGCCGTGTAAATAGCTTGTCTCTAACGCACCCTCACTTTTTTAAGTGAAGTCAAATATGAAAAGTCTGGAGTAGGTTAAAGAACAAAGCCATAGCTAAATCACTGCCAGCACACAATTGCAGATTGTAGGTCATATTTCATTTCATTTCTTGTTTTTAGTTCCCTAGTTTAAAGTAGTTGGCCAACTGATTATGCATTTTGCTCATGTCTCCAGACACAGACAGCTGCTTTGGGAGCCAGAACACAACGTATTGCGTTTGTTAATGGATTATGGTAATGCTTTAAGGCAAATGGTCAGGCAGAACAATGGGTAGCTCAGTCTCCTTGACCACTTTGCTGTCAATTTTAGATTAATGTAATTTTGGAGCTGGTAATTGGATAAATTGTATGGTAATACTGTCACCTCTGAACGTTGTGGCTCACTGCAGCCACAGATGTCCATTCCCACGAAAAGCCAGATAGGGCCTGGCTTGCGATAGGAACGTGATGCGTAATGAAATATTTAGGTCCGCTGGATTACTTTGATAAAGGGAAATGTTATATCCATTGACTTGCTGTCAGAAAAATACCCATAGTAAGAATTGCAAAGATGATTCAGTCCATTAGATGTGATGTGGTCATAGATTAAAAACAACAAAAAAAATTGCATTGATGTCTCTGGAAGAGCACAGTCTTGTAACAAATGAGTAGTATGTGAATTTAGGGGACAAGTCGCAGCAATAAAATAAAAGTGGACCTTACTCCCAAAGGCTAGATGGATCATATAACATTTTATTAATTTTATTAATTAATATTTTATATAGTTCAAACAGTTATACTTGCTGGTATTGTGGAACAAGTGCATTTGGCAGTTTGGGATACTCAAATGGCTGTGCAAGACTTCAGCTTCACAGAAGTCACACTTTGACGTTGCAGCTGAATTAAATCAGCCAGTTGGACCTCATGATGCCTTTAAATGCTTGCGGAGGTGACTGGCTATTGGAACATGTATTGAGCAACAGAAAGTCTGGAGTGTTGTGGCCAGTGCTTTGGCTGAAGCTGAGCTGAACAAGCGCAGGGCATTACTTTTAGCAGCAAAACATGGGTGGCTGTAGCTGCTCATCACAGTTACCGCGGCAACCAACATTAGCTCAGAATTGAAGATCTTTGTCTGTGAAATCGAAGGGAGGATTTTTGTGCCACCACTGTTAATAAGATTTTTTCATCAATAAAGTAGTAATGAAATACAGGGGAATATTTGGCTATGTTTTCTTGCAACCACAGAATGAATCTGTCACTCGTTGGGGGTAATTTAACATAATGCCTTGCTAGCTTCTTTGAGATTCCAGACCAGAAAAGTAATAAAAGAATTATTCGCAACAGTAATTAAATGGATTAGTATCTCCCTACTGTCTGTTTGCTTAGATGCTTTTTAGAAAAAATTGGAACAGTATAATTTTTCTACTTCTTAAGGTTAAGTCAAGTAGGAGATCGTGGCAATGTGTTACGGTCAAGGGGTACTGGTCAGGGGGTAATGTGTGGTACCTGAACAGTCTTGGTGATTCAGCGTCCATTGCATATCCCTGCAGCTACTCACAACATCTGAAATATTCCTTCCTCCTCTTCAGATCCCTCCAGCTTTATGCACGCACTTCTCATCATCAGCTCTGAGCTCTGCTCTTTTCATGGCAACATGCCAAAGGGAGACAGTGAAGAGAACATATGCCTGGTTTTGCAAACCATCCCAGCACAGGGAGCGCTTGCTTTCTGATTTAGCAAATCATCACTGATTGATTGTGTGGAGATGTTTTGTCTGTCTGAGAAATGGGCCAGGGCAAAGCTTCCACCATGCACTGGAAATCATTCTTCCCTTAATTTCTGTTTCTTCACTGACTTGTCCGTTTCTAATGGGTCCAATTAATCTCCTTGATCCATGAAAGGCACTCTGTGAAGACACTCCCTAAACCCCCCCACACTTATTCAAGGAGAGCATCCTCGCAAGCCTAACAGCCTTGTTGACTGTTTTGAAATACCATTAATTTGTGAAAGCAGCAGTTTTATTTATTCATTTCCACACCAGTAGCTGACACATTAGTCCATGACTGCATAGGCAGGAGTTTCTGCCACCCAGATGAGCGAGATCTGGCAAAACTGAAGAATTGTCCTGCATGGATGAACACATGCCAGGCCCGGCCCATTAACCATTGAAGGTGGTTTTATTGTCACATTCATGCATGTGGGCCAGTTTGTACAGAGAAAGGAGAAAGGCCAGACGGCGCCAGGGCCAGTGTCCTTAGACAGACCCTGTTGCAAGGGGATCCACCCTTTTCTGCCACCAGCCAATACTGGTAGGAAATATTGTAAATGCTAAATGACATGATGGCGGTAGGGTCCCCAAGTGTCACACTGCCAGGGCCTAAGCCAAGTAAAAGGTAAAGGAAAAGCTTCAATCTGCTTTCCATGAGGTGCCTACCAATTTTTTAAATTCATTTTAGCTGCACTTCTCACCCCCCCACTGGTCATTTCTTTGGTGCAGTGTTTCATATGGCTTTACTTTTTCCCTGTGAAGAGATTTCCTTTCTTCAAGGCTCTATTTAAAGACATTTGAAGATTTTTTTTTTCTTAGCCCAACAAATGAAAAAGAGAAACTGGAGTGTTTTTAGGCCATAGAGCAGCTCACAAGATCAGCTCCGAAAAATGTACATAAAATATACGATGAAAAATTCAAGCAGTCGCCACTTTTTTCCCCCCTTTCATGCTGAGCAGTAAACAAAATAGAATAATGACAGAGTTTTTTCTAAACTTAATTGATACAATCCAGTTGTTACAATATTTTCATGTTTTACCCTCAGGTGGACCAATTGTAATAATTAAAAGCATATAAAGTGAAGGGAGAGCCTCTGTGGAACGTTTGTGAGCTCTCCATGGTGTGATTTTACCTGTTAGTAAAGCGAGTGACCTCTTTAATTTTTTACCAAAGTCTGGTAGCACTTCTTTTCACAGCGTAGACTTTATCAAGTGCTTATTTCTTAATGTACCGCACCTTCTTTTATGTATCCTCTGTTTAACCTGCTATTTGGATAAATTTCTGACAGGGATTAATAAAGTTCTTTCTTGCCCTGTCCTCTCTTATTCTATCTTATCACTTCCCATCCCATTCCTTAAACAGTACATTTTTGTGGATTTTGTAGCCACAATTCCACCCCTTTAAGACAGTACAGAAACTGACCAGATCTTGTTGCATATAATTAGATAAAATATCTGGTTACCTTTTTGGAGGTCTCTGATGAAGCACTCAGACAAAGTGCTGGCCAGCAGGCCACACCTAACCTCTTTATCACTACAGCATAATGGTCTCTTTGGTAGACAGTGTTGTTAATGAGATGAGCTTTGCCCCATGCCGGCTGCTGCGGACACAGCTGGAAGTGTAAGGACCTTGAAACAAATTTGATTGGAAGTGTCTTGGGTTTTCAAATTCCCTTCTAATGTGCACTTTCTATCAGAGGAGGCATGGCCACTTTCAGCCATATCAGATCTGACTTACCTGAGAGATCAGCAGAATTAATGAAATGAGCTTCGTTTGCCTTTCAGGGTTCATCTGGACAGATCTTTTCTGCAGGTCTTCCACTACGGTTCTTGTTTTTATTTTCCACCATATTTATTTTAAGTCTTGATATCTTGTATCATGTTTTACTACAGAAACATGTTAGCATTTCATCTCACAAAATGTCAAATGAAAACAACTCCTTGGCATGCTCAGAATACAATAGTTTTTATTTCACAAAGAACATATTGTTCTGCTGATACACTGCTGAGTTTTGTTATTCTGTTTCAAGAATAAAATAACAATATGAAGTTATTGTGCCATCATATTGTGTTCATTTTTGCGTTATTTTTTTGCTGATTTTTTTTTTGCTTTGTTTTAATTCTGGTGTACAGATTAGCTTTTGATAGGCAACATTTTCTTTGTCTCAGAAATAAAAGGCTCATTACTAAATATAAGTAAATACAATGTTCTGAAGAATCAGATGAATCAGTTCTCTTTTTTGACTAAAATCAAGATGCTTTGTTGTACTGGAAAAGGCTGTACTTTGCATTTATTGCTGTTCCACTCTTTCTGTGGCTGCTTTCTTTTTACCTCAAAATTGTTAAATGTTGAGAAAGGCAAAGAAGGCCATCAGGAAGCACCCAGAAGTAAACACGGGTGTGCAATCATGGTTTGGATTTGAGAAGGAAGCCATTCAACCAGGGCCCTTTAAAAGGAAAAAATAAAAATACCTTAGCTTCTATTTCTTGAATGACCTCTGCCTGCCTAGCTCAATCCTCAAGCTGGTTTAGAGACTTTTCTTTTCCCTGTTGCGCTGCTTTGTCTAAATGTTTGTCACCAGAGGGCTTTCCAGGCGTTTTCTCGGATATATACAGTCCTGCACGCCAGAGAAGCGCCTAGATCCTACAAACTGCCACGCGCGATGTCTTGTCACACAGTGAAGAAGAACCGGGACTAGTTTCTACCTTTGTTATAGGTATTACTCATGGATTGCACAAGTAACTTATATATTTCAAATTTTGTTGTTTGTTGTACATCATAAGGCAAAATTATGAACTTTTTTGATTAAGGCATAATCAAGATAAGACAAAAATGTTCATAATGCCAGTGTGAGTAAAAATGTTGGCATGTTTGAGATTTACCCACTTGACTCTATTTTTAAAAATTAGAATTGGCCTTTGCATGAGGGTAGTTTTTCAGAAGACATGATGCAATGAATCACGGTTATCTCTTTTGTCACCAGAAATTTTCAGCATCATTAGTGAAAGTTCTCTAGTGAAAATTCTTTACGGTTCACTATGGTTTATTATTATTCTTTGACACAATTTGTTCATGGTGACTTACAGTGTTGGATGATCAACTTGGCTATGATTTACACGTTGGTTCTGCAGATCTTACTGAAGAAGGCTTTCATATAGGCTCATGTGACTTTCTAATAAAAGTAGAACATGGCCTTTATTTTATTGAAATATCCTGCTGAATGGATCCTCTTTGATGAAATCAAAGGCTTACTGTGTTGATAAAGTCCCTCACTGGCCCATTAGAATCATTCCTGTAAATTCTGCATTGGCCCCAGTAATGAAAACACCTTAATCCCTGTACTCCTGGATTTGTAGCCAAAAAATGCATTGCTGCTCAGAGGAGCACAATGAGGATGGACAGCATCACAATTTGTATGGAACTGACATTCTTCAGATGAGAGAAAAGAAGCTTTCTTCTGTTTGTGTGTGGCATTTTGAACCAGTTTGCCAGCTAGCCACAGTAAGCTGTGCATTACCTGTCCATGTATATTCTATCATATGACAAAATGCATGCTTTACACTCAACATTGTGACCTGTATTGTATCAGTTAGTGGTCTTTTTGGGGGGGGTATCCATTTATACTTTGTTTTGCACTTTGCACAATGGTGGGCTTTATTTCCACCTGCTCCTACTATCTAGTTAGAGTTCTGAAGTGGAAAATTGCATTGGATCTCTGTTCTGTCACCCTCAAATTGGGCATCTCTGATAAATGACATCATTCTAAAGGGGCGACAGTTTGAATATCTTTGGGCCATTACACACTGTGCTCAGTGCTTATACTCACACACACGCCTTTCAGGCTGCCGTGCTTTTTTGTGGACTAAATTTGTTGGGGGGGTTCTCAGACATAAATCTCACTGTTTCCTCAGCTCCGCCTGGTGGTTCCTAATGTATGTATTTTGTTTAGGTAGATTTGCGCTGAGGATGAAAAAATGATTTAACTAGTCAGGGGAATGTTACATATACATTTTTGTGCACTGAGGGAAAGGCATACTTGTGTCATAAGCCAGTTTCTTTGTAACTTATTTTTTTGGTGTTTTTGACTTTTTCCTCAGTGGCCGTTTTGGAACCGTATGGACTATTGAGAACACTTTTCTTCGCTCTCTTGGTACTTTGGCTACTGTTGACTTTGCTGAACTCAAGGCCGATGGTTCAGTTGTTGCATGCAGCAGCCCCCCCCCCCCAAGCCCACTCCTAAAGCATACCAGTTTGACTTTTAATGGCAGGGAAGCAGCAGAATCCTTTTACGCCTTCTCCACCTCTACAGAGTCTTTGCAGCTGTGCACGCTTTGGGTTACGGCATCGTCGGGCAATGTGACCTTGGTTTATGCCGTGGAAGAGCAGCAACGGCCTTGTGAGGACTTCAGCAGATGAGAAGGGCCCGAAATGCCTTCTATGTCAGATCTGAACCACATGATTGTTTCTCCAGTGCTGTATTATGGCTGGATGCTGGATGGTTGGCTGCTTGGACCTGTTGCACCACTTAAAACTCGTGCTTCACACTTTCCGGATTTTATCAGGCCTATTAAAGAACTAGACATACTAGCGCTGAGAGAAGAAAAAAATCTGAATTCCAGGGAACTAGCCTTCTATTAGCATGTCATTTGGATTATATTTGCACTTTTAAGGGAATTGGGATTTAAAACTTAATTTTGCTACCTTAGGTATTGTTGTGCAAATGAAATATTCACTTGAGTTAATAGAATCCCTTTATTTTTAATTTTTTGCACTCTTATATAAATGGGACTTTTTTGTAATTCAATGATTTAATTTTTATGCTTCCATGATTCTTAACTAGTCCACTTCTGGATAAATTATACCTGTACATTTTCAATATATTAATGATAAAGTGTACTGTAAGGAATGTAATGAAAGTATACAGGCAGTATGTTATTAATAATTAAGTGTAGTTCAAATGTTGCTTCATTATAGAACTCTCAAAACTTCTTCCTTTAGAGAAGTAGTGTTTTGTCTTCGTACTAATGTATTTTTAAAAGTGTCCTTGATAAAATAATTTTCCTTAATAGTTTTTGTATGTATGTATGTATGTATGTACGTATCAGTGGAAATGGCTTGCTTGTTTTATACATGCAAATAGTATAATCTATATAGAATTACATGTACTTGCGTCACTTGTCTTCCAAAAACCTTTTTTACGGCACCATTGTGAACTCCTTTAAACTTTGTGTGTTGAACACTCTAATCCAGTAGCAATGAGCATCAACTGGCTGTAACTTTATAATCTTAAAGTGTACAGCCAGGAGCCATGACCGTGTCATGATACACCCTGTGGAAGCCTGGGTGAAGTTTTCCTTCCTTTCCTTCCTTAAGTGTGTATAAAGCCTACTTCTATCCTCCAGAGCATTGGGGAGGTGGGGTTACTGGGAGGTCAGCTCCTGCAACCTAGATTGGAGGAGGCATTGACTAGACCCACAACAGGAAGCTTTTAAGTGGTAAATGCATTGGATGTCCCATCATGATGCAGATTTTGCCAAGTCTTAGGTGGTTTTGGCTGTATCTTTTGTTGGTCTATGAAAGAAGCACAAAGGTAACAATTTAAGATGGCCTTGTTCATATGATTTTCTTTACCAGACCTGTGTCAGAGTTACAAGAAGAGACGCAATAAACAAAAAGATATCTTTATTCCTTGTGTTGCACAGTGTTGTCTTTTGGTTCCAAGCAGTAGAAAATGGAATAAAAATGTCAGAAAAAAATAAAGTAACCAATAGTTTCATAGTTATTTACTCTACATTTTTTACACTGGAAACATTTACGGTTCCAAGCTTAGTCAGTTATTTCCTGCAGGAACTTTTACACTCATGTATTGACACCTCAAGACTTAAGTGGTCAAAATATATGCAGGTGAATAAAGGGAATACATTCATGTATCATGATGTTTCATTAAATAATGTACTGAAAATTTTAATTAAAGTACTACTAATTTATTGTTCTGATATTTATTTTATAAGACATTAGCTGAGTTTCCCAGCACTGTCTGGGTCAAAAAGGTGTAGCACTGGAAAAATAAAAAAGTAATAACACGTTATATAATCACCAAAGTGAAACGAATGCCGCAGTGTGTCTTAAGCATTTGTTTCACTAAGAAAGTACATTCTTGTGTGTGTGTGTGTGTGTGTGTGTGTGTGTGTGTGTGTGTGTGCTGCATGACCAAATTTTAAAATTTCAAAATTGTAAGTAGCCTTTTTGGAGCTGAATGAATCTCACTTGGAAGTACCTATGTGCCAAATTTGCAGCCTGTGACTTGAAAAACAAAGCTGCACATTACAAACAAACAGAGTTTGAGCTTTATAGCTATAAAAATGATTTTATTTTAATATTTGTATGTTATTTGTTATTAGTTCAAGATCTAATGAACTGCATTTGTACTGACACTATATTATGGACAGAAACATTCATACATTCGAGTATATATTTATGTGAATGTCAATGTGTTGTAATACTATATACAACAACAAAGTACTTTTATTAGTTCACAGAGACATTAGGATTTACTTTAGATAGCTGCTGTTTTCTCCCAGACATTGTTATTAGAATTGTATGTGTGTGTGTGTATATATATGCTGAAAGGCTGAATTGCTGCAGTGGTTTGAGCACAACAGCCTGTTGTATGATAATGTGCTGCACAATAGCGTCTAAACACAAATGGGACCCTTTATGATGTTTCAAACAGTTCAGTGTAAAACTTACAAATGTACTTATGATGCTTTGCTGGAAATGCATCACACTGCATTGAACGCAATGTAATTTTCTTGACTAGCAACCCATAAAGGGTGAGAAGAGAAAGCATGTTCAAAACAGTGTGTAGCACCAAGACATTTGAAGTTTGTATGCCATATGTTGTCAAAGGCTCCACATACAACAGAAAATACAACCGCAAAATCAATACTGTTCCTCTGACTGGGGATTAAATGCATGTGCGGTTAAATATTCTCCACTGTAATTAAAGCTCCCTGAACCATGTTGTGGACGGCCAGTGCCTTTGGACAATGTGCCTTTGGACATATGCAGATTTCATACGTTGTGTAATTACAGGCTGCATTCTGGCTCAGGAGGAGCAGGGGGACTGCAAAGCTGAGATTCTGCTCCAGACTCAAATCTGCTGTGAAAAGTCTGAGTGGAATTTGGCTCCTGCTCCCTCACACTTGCCATTGCATCCGGAATCCGTGAGGGACGCGGACAAGTACAAACTTCACTTTCTGTAATTAACTCGGCACGTTGCCTCTTGAGCAGTGTCCTTTGAGCTAGGCAAAGTTGTGCTTGGTTTAAAGAAACACTACAGCTTCATCCTAAGAAAACACCCAGCAGTTGGAATACAGAATTCTGCTGGAAAAGTTGACCATATTTTGCAATGTGCAAGGTTTGCACCCCCCGCCCCCCACCCAACGCAGTTGGCAGCTGTGGGTTTGACGCGTGCAGCACAGGACAGCTCACAGGGTTTGGTGATCAGTCATCGTGTTAATCTTCTGAACAGTAAAGAGCTGCCAGTATGATTTGTCTCAGTCCTCAAATGCCACTCCTCAGTGGTCAGAGTGGCAGCCCCACAGAATAAATGATCTCATGCTCCACAGGAACTGGGGAGTTGCCCCGATCAGGAGGTTGTAATGGAAATGTCTGCACTAATTTGATATGCTCTGACCTTTTCTTTGGAGAGGTGCATTTTACATCCCTCTACCTTTGTTGCTAACTGTGGCTATTTCCCACAGTCCCTGCATGATGCTCACATTGAATTGGCCCCCAAAAGAGGAAATAAGGAAAAGTGGAGGGTTTCTTTTCAAGTTGCAGGCGTTCTACACCACTTGAATTGGCCATCAGCACACATGGCCCTAACTCTGCTCCTCGTCCCAACTTTAGACAACCTTTCCCAGTTTTGGCTTCTTCTAACAATAAAAATAAATCAGCATTGACTCTTGGGTGACAGGGATGTGGACAAGTAGTTTGCAAGTGTATTTTGAAAAGGATTGGTATTTGGAAAAGGATTATTCAGTGTCATGTTTCACAAAATTGAATTTTTCTTTTGAGGAAGTACCAGTGCAGTATTTTGGAATTAACCTTTCTTTCCATTGGTTGTGAAAGCTAAAGGGGTTGCAGATTATAGGGTGTATTTGTCATCTGCGCAGTGGATTAGCTAGAGTGTAGCACAGCCTCAAAATAACACATCATCAGCTGCATTCATCCAAAATCTATAGACATTTACGTTTATTTTAAGCCGATCACTCTTAACTTTTCTCTTAAATTTGAAACAAAGTCTAAAAATTCTTGCTGCCTTTATTTTAAAATAACCACACAGCACAAATTGACAGTTCAAAGTAATTTTATAATTTTGATCAATGTAAACAACCCTTGGTGACAACAGGCCAGTGCAAGGACATCTTACGGTTATTCTGAAGAAATAATGTGTTCCGGTTATATTTCTTTTCCCACTCTTTACTATTGCATAATGTGGACAGGTGTATACTTACCTTGGTATCAGGGCCTTCATATTAAACTCTAAATGTTTCTTTTTCTATTTTTGGACAATTGAGACAAGCGCAATGTATTTTGTGCCCCTCCACATTCAGTGAATGTTCATAGTTTGAATAGTATGTGATGCTAAACAGATGTGTATGAAAATGTAGCATTTTCTTCTACTGATCTTCTCCTTTATACATTGTGGT
The DNA here is from genome assembly GCA_900497675.1 of Arapaima gigas. Taxonomy (NCBI): domain Eukaryota; kingdom Metazoa; phylum Chordata; class Actinopteri; order Osteoglossiformes; family Osteoglossidae; genus Arapaima; species Arapaima gigas. The sequence goes on from UFQX01000979.1 coordinate 110,252, forward strand.
TGTTTTGGTTATTATTTTTTGTATAACTTTTGACCAAATTTCTCTGAACCCTGAACATTTCTGGTCACTTGTTATCATATGTGTTTGAATGAATCCTAACATGCTGACATTTGAAACTGCGGTTGAAAGCAGAGCTCTGCCAAGGACAGATAAAAGTGCCATGATCAGATGGTGTCTTCGGGTCATGTTTGTTGTGGTACAGAACCACTTCTGACATGGTCTCAGATAATGATGTGAAGGTGGGACCCTGCTGGAATTTCAAAAAGCTGTTCGGCCACATTTGGTGTTCGGTGATGAAGTGAGATTGAATGGCCTCAATAGGGGAGATTTGGGGAAAGAGCTGGTTGAAGTTAGGTGCTTAAAATAGCTTTGTGTCGAGTTCCAAATCACTGCTATGAACCATCAGAAGTTGGATGGTTTTCCTATATGTTGTGGTTTACTGTGAACTTCATTGTTGTTTTTGTGAACCGACAAAGAATTTACTTTAAAAAGAAAGGAGAGGGCTTTTTTGTTTGAAGAGAATCTGGATAATTGACAGAAAATGTGGTTTTGGGAAAGAAAAATACCAAATTTCCCTGCTTTGTTGGTGCATGCCTCATTTGTGCTGAGACTGGGTTCTGGAAAATGTTAATCGTGACCTACAATTCCTCACTGAATGATGCTGAACTCTTTTACAGTCCCAGTAGGACACTGGAAACCATAACCATGGGGCTCCTCAATGAGTACAGGTTTTTGTCATTTTTATTGCATCTGGGACACATGGAGACCTGGGGACTCATCGTATGACAGAAAATGCAATTTCTGTGTACCGGTTTTCTCTTCGAATGAACTCAAGGCTTGTGGGGGGACCCATTATTTCAAAATGTGTACATGGTGTAGATAACAAACATTGAGTTGTGAGGAAATGCTGAGTGAGCAGATCCTTTCTTGTCCTCGTGTCTAGTCCAGCAGCAGCTGATGCTTAATACAGCCCAAGACTGTCTTTTAAAACTTGATTACAGAATCCAAGGAAGAATAGGGAGGCGCAGTGCAAGGGTTCAATGGATAGGGTGCTACTGACGTTGCTCAAAGTGTCCAGGAAAACCTTTTTAACTGGCAGTTGCAAATGTGATCCAAGGACTGATTTCTGAAGGACCAAACACACTTGCCGTGAAAGACTAAATTCAGCGAGCTTTTGGCCATGGAAAACGTAGACCTTCTGCATTTTTACTGAGTCATATTTTATTCTTCATGGGTACTTTCTTATATATTTATTTACCCAGAAAGGGGGTCACTGGATTGACAGACGGCATATTTGCACTCAAAAGGCCCTCTGCATGCTCATAGCCATTCAGACATGGGGTTATTGTGTGTGCTCATGTGAGTGCTATTAATTTGCCATTCATAAATCGTTGGGAATAGGAACCATGCAAAATCAACTTTATTCAGTATGTATGCATCTAAGCTTTTTTTCCAGTGTCATAGAATGAGTGGTGATGGCAATTAACATTTTAGAGGAATGTCCGACTGATACAATTTTCATTCATATATTTTCCCTCTTATTATCTATCCTCTCACTCCCTCCTTTTCATGCATTCTCTTTTTCTCTCACTGTTGCCTGCTAGTGGGTAATTTGCAAAAAAAAAAAAAAAAAAAAGCCATTTGCACTTGGAATATAAAGGCCCATTTTGACACATAGTTGGAGAAAACAGGACAACTGACATGATAAGAAACAAAGTCACCGAAAAGACTTCATGTGAGATCTTCAGCATGTGGATTTTTGCACATTGCAGTGATTTCTGGCTTCTTCTCATCCAAGTGAATATCTTCCACACTTCAAATCTTCTGACCCTTTCAAACCACACTTCTATCTTATGTATAGCAATGATAAGGATTCCCTGCAACTTTTTAACCTCCCAGTAGCTGTAATAAGGAAAGGTTATTGTCAAATGCTTGTGTTATTAAAATGCAGAGGAGGGGCACTGGAAGTAAGTTTGTTGTGTGACTTCAGGAAAGGGTTGTGGAACCCAGCTGAGGAAAAAGTATAAGGGATTTTCTTTGAAGTCAAGAGTATCTTCAGATATTTCATGTTGAGGGACAACGTAAAAGCAGGTAACTGAATCCATATGCAACAGCCCTTTCTAGAGAAATAATTTTCTAACATTTCAGAGGAGTATCATCAGAATTCAAGTTCTTCTTCTTGGTAAAAATATTCCAAATTAATTTGATCTAATGTTATACTAAAATTTTGTTTTATTTATTTTCAAAAATTATTTCTAATAACGAAATGTTAATTATTTATATTTTAAAAATAGTCCAGATGGGGGGAATGAAACATTGTCAGTTGTTGTTCATTGCTGTCCAAAATCTACAAAGCTATTTGTTTCCTTTTTAACCTTGACACCTAGCCTTTCAGACACTTACAAGTTCCCTTTGCTACTTCCGCAGATGTAATCAATTCAGCGCCTTTCTGATTTTTTTCCTGCAGTTCAAGGTCTGCAAAAAGAGACTCATAGTTCTAAACTGTGTTTCTTTTCCTTCTTGTAGGTTTAATCATTCTGTTTGGAGTTTAGGAAGAATTGCTACCTAACCTGAGAACAATTCTGTGTGGAGTCTCAGAATAGTGTCAGAATAGTTCATGGTGTTATGGCTAAAAAGACAATGGAAATTGGTGGAAATCCTTCGACAGATATAGAAAATAAATTGAATACACTCAAAATCTCTCCCCTCAGGTCCTGTTAATTTCACACTTGATCGCCTACTGTGGCAACATGAGCCTTAATCCCAGGAATTTAATGTCAGGTATAAGTGCTACTTGTGTTTTTGGGGAAACACAGATGCTGTTTCACGCTGAGGTTTCTTTCTTCCACAGGCACAGTGTGGGGTTTTAAGAAAAATTACAAAAATGGTATAATTGTACTCTGATTGCAGTTACAGGTCAACTAGCACCTCAGCCTGATGTGTGAAGAAGAGAGGGCTAGAATGAGTTAAGGAACTCCTATCTTTGCGTGTAGCAGGAGTTTATTTATGTTTGTGATCAGTCATAAAAATAGTCTGAATTTCTTTATTGACTAAACACTTCTACATAAATGTCATTAGGATAAGGCAGCTTGTATACTAGTTGAGCATTATACACTCACATTTCATGCAGACATTTCTTTCGCTTAGAAAGGTGAAACACTACATTCATCATAACTATTCTTATCTTATTCCATCCATCCATCCATCCATCCATCCATCCATCCATCCATCCATCAGTTTTTGTCAACTGCTTATCCTTACCAGGTTCATTGCAGTCCACAGCCTATCCTCGTGTTAGTTCTACTTTTAACTGCTTTGTAGTTACTTACTTTTTTAACTTATGTTTGATATTAGAGTAATAATAGACATGAGGTGGTATAATGAATATGTAAGACACATTTTATGTGCAAACAAAGGACGGTGAAATGACAGATTTTATAATGGTGCCTCCACATGACCTGTTCAGTTGTAGGTTTATTAGGAATGATGATATGACTCTAGAATGTTGAATTTTTTTCAATGAGCCCTGCAGTTCAAAGTGTGCAATAGCTGTATAACTCTCGACATGGGACTATTCTCACCCAGAATTGAGTGTGCAGAGGGGCACGTCCTGTCTCTTGTGTCCTTACGGTGAGAGGTCCCTGCAAAGCAGAGGGCAGCAGACAGTAGTTTATGCCCCCCCCCCCCCCCCCTCTGTTGTGTA